>LPNX011136114.1:73528-144516 GCA_001517045.1 Pseudotsuga menziesii | reverse complement strand
GGAGACTTGAAAGAGAATTTCTTCATGTCTCAGCCAGAAGGATTTGTTGTGAAAGGAAAAGAACAAAAGGTATGCAAGCTTGTCAAATCCTTGTATGGCATAAAAAAGCGCCTCGCACATGGTATGAAATATTAACCAAGCATCTTTTGAAGTTAAATTTTGAACATTTTGATCTTGATGATGCAACACCGTTTATAAAGAAAGTTGGAAGATCTGTTGTGTATCTTGTGGTGTACGTAGATGATCTTTTGATGACAGGGAACAATGAGAGCTATATAGCATCCATAAAGAAATATTTGAAAAAGATCTTTGCAATGACAGATATGGGACATCTCCACTATTACTTAGGATTGAAGTCACTCAACATCCTAAGTACATATTCCTATCTTAGAAAAAATATGTTGGAGAACTACTGGACAAATTTTGCATGACAGAATGCAACCCTATATCTACTCCAATGGAACAGAAAATGAAGCTCACATCAAGCGAAGGAAAATAATTTGAATATGCGACCAAGTATCGACAACTTGTAGGAAGACTTATCTACCTTACAACAACTAGACTAGATATTTCTTATGTTGTTGGCATAATTTCAAGGTTCATGCATAAACCTTGTGAAGGACACTGGTCAGCTGCAAAAAGAGTTCTAAGATACTTGAAGGGGACTCAAGACATTGGACTCAAGTACTCTAAGGTGAATGACTTCAAACTTATTGGGTACTCAGACTCAGAGTTTGATGGCGATAAGGAGACATGAGTATCAACTTCTAGATACACTATGAGTCTTGGATCAACAGCTGTCTCATGGAGATCATGCAAACAGTCAGTTCCGGCAGATTCAACAACAGAAGCAGAATATGTGGCTATAGCTGAAGCAACGAAAGAAATAGTATTGCTCAGGAAGATACTTGAAGATTTGCAAGAAAAACAAGAGAACTCCACTCCATTATTGATCGACAATACTTCTGCAATCAAGCTGGCTAAGAATCCCCGATTCCATGATCGAACCAAACACATCAACACAAAGTATCATTTGATTCGACATCATGTAGAGGCCAAGACAGTCCATCTTTGACATTGTTCCACAAATGATCAAGTTGCAGACATCTTCACCAAAGTGCTTGGACGAGAAAAGTTTGAAAGATTCAGAAACATGCTCGGACTTACTAACACCCCTTCGGATTAAGGGGGGGATTGTTGGAATATAATCCGTCGGGATTATACAATATGTAAATATTGTAAATATATTCTGAATGTGAATAGTCATGTAGGAATATGAATAGGTTGGTCGGAAGTTGAATCACAACCGACATATGAATTGTATAAATATATGCATTAGCAATGGAATAAGATGAATCGGAAGTTATTTACCCAACAAAATCTACCTTACACAACATCCTATCACTACCACATCTTGTAATGTTTTGACATACAAGATCCATCAAACCTTAAAACCTATTACAAATATCAATCTAAAGAATACAACAAAACCATATAATCAAACCCTACGAATAACCTTTGGAGGCATATGTTCCAGAATAAAGGATAAGATGGGCCCAAAATCAATGGACACTTGCACAAGAAAGGGAGACGAGTTATTCCAATTTACCTGCTGCATTTGTAAACAACCCATCCATCTCTATGTAAGGGACAAGAAATGTATTTACCATGAACCAACCCAATCAAATCAACTATGAATTTGAAAATCAACCATGATATGTTGGAAAACACAAGGATAATCTAGGTGAGTGTCATAGCCATCAGATCATACTCCAATTGATCCCAACGACACAATAAAAAGCACAATACCTCAATCCATGCCAATTCAAATATCCAATCAAAACTAACATAGAATTCTATAAATCAACCATCCAGATCCACAATTTTCACTTTATCAACTCAACAACTACTTCAAGGAATCATTGATTACATGCCTCACACAACACAAAGACTCTCCTAGCACAAAACACACATCACTGAGCACATTAACAAATATGTCTTCTATACAAGGCACATTAATAAACATGTATACTATATTTCTGTTATAACGCATCTTTTATATTTCTATGTTGATTTAACATAAGGTTTCAATCCACTTCTATTCTCCGTATGTTAAAAATGAACAAATACATACTAATTCTCTGTTGAAGGTAGGTAGCATTCATAGCCCAACAATTTGATTGAGACAAAAAAGTAACACAAATCCCAAACCACGGCGATAATTATAATCCAAGGCCTTGATCAAACACTCTTTAGGATTCACAACTATTCTATGAATCAAATCTTAGCATTGAAACCATGCATTGAAATATCAGCATATGCAAATGCAGATTGACAGTGACTTAATAAACCAATGTTTGGGAACTAATGAAGTAAACTACACCAGCGATCAAATACACCCTGCTAAGAAAGTCCACCTGAATCTAGCAAAAAAACACAATGGGAAAGCCAATGATAAATCATAGGCACCAATTATTGCCAAAGCATGCCAAAATGGTGAAATTGTTGCACATTTGAAATAAATCAAAACTGATGGACTTGTCGTTATAGTGTTGCATTCTTGACAAATACATTTGATTTCAATATTGGAGATAGGCATTGACAAAAAAATTCTATCGCGTTATGAGATAGGAATCAAAACTTGAAAAACCTATGGCATGTTTCACTATACTTGAATAGGTTAATGTTATTTTGCAATGTGAAATCCATTGTCATGTTATCCTCCATAGGTTGGATGTCAACTGATGCAAATACATCAGGGATACCTACCTTGGTAATACTTATGGAAAATGTCACTCATTTTGAATGATCCTCTATGTCTTAGTACTTTCACCATACTTTCTCCATATTCAATAGTCTTAATTGATGAGATCTATTTTTCCTCTTCAACAGTAAAGAACATATGGCTTATTTCTTCCTTGGAATCAGTCCCATCAATGGTTTTTTAATATTTATCTACTTGCATAAAGAGGCCTCTATTACTAGGGTTCAAGGATGCATGATGTAACCCCCATACTTGGATCATGGAGAATAAGTTTTCTATGCCTTAACATATTCACCATATTCAAGAGACTCAATGGATTAGCTGTGTGTTTTCTCAATAGGAGTAAGGAAAACAACTACGCTTATCTCATCATTGGAATTAATCTTCCTTCAATGTTTCAAATATTCATTTCACCCATACAGAGATGCCTATATTATCAAGGTTAAAGAGTGTATGGTGTATCCCTAAATATTGGAACATGAATGGAGAAGAAACAATATGGTGAATCATACCAGCACATACTCATGTTTATGTACTAGTATATACCTCTATACTCATGATGTATCCTTTGTATACCAATATACAAGTTGGTGACTCCCCAATTTACTTTTATTACTAGCTTTATTAAATTGCCATTGCCTCACTATCAGTTTGATTTATGGTCAACTATTACTTTTTCAATGTTACTTGTATCTTTACTACTTACTTTATTGTTTGTGAATGCCAAATAGTGACCTCTCAACCTATCAGATTAATGGGAATATCATAACTTATCTTAATGGAGCTAAGGTGAGGTTTTTTATACACATTCTCAATAGTGGGATTAGTCTCTATTCAATTTAAAAGAGACAAAACAATAACTCGAATCCCAAACCAGTGCCAAAATTAGAATCCAAATCCTATATTGAGCACTCTTAAGGATTGAGAGATATTTTATTGAAAGTAACCCTTTGCATTGAAACCATGCATATGCAACCACACTTCAGCTAATTGTCCTTATGGATACTAAAATCAACACGCTGATGTGCACGCTATTGGAACAAAGAGAGAACAGAGCATATACACAACAAAGATGACATATAAGAGTAAGTACTTGTTATTCCTCAATTAAAAGAAAAAGTTGTCAAGTATTTTAGGATACCCAAGAAAATTAACAAACATCTCTATTAGCTTTATTATTGAAGGATATATTCAAATTTATATAATTGTACATGCATCCAATAGGTAAACTATACATGCATCCAATAGATAAACAATAATGGATGTCACTATAATAAATGTTTATATAATCATGAGAAGCGGGAACCATGCTAATCAAGCAAAGAGGTCTGAAAGACGAACAACCAATGGTGCCCAACTATGATATAATTCATCATATGAGAAAACAAACCATGATTCCAATACAAATGTTGAAGACCACAGTGAGGCATAGGAATTTTCTACCAGTCAACCATTAACCACAATGTAAAGAAATTCCAATACAGATGTTGAAAACAATATTGCGGCAGTGGAAGTTGATGTCGGTCCACCATCAACCACATTGCAAGGATCTGGTTCAAGCAAGAAGATTAGTGCTATCAGGGGTTGGACAAAACATGAAGTGCTGAAGGAAATTAATGATGTATGAGTCAATGGATATTTGGCGAGAGTAGCTGCAAATAAATTTGGGATTGGAACTAAGTCCTTGCATTATTGGTTAAATGGTATGACTCATACCAAGAGGAGAGAGCCTCTTACAGTGTTGACTGAATATGAGGAAGAGAAAGTCGGTTTTTGGTGTAAGGAGGTGGAAGACATGGTCCATGGGCTCGAGTTGATACAACTAAAATAAGATGTGGTGCAAATCTATTAGTGAAGGCCAAATCCATTGTAGATGGATTTCCTTGGAAATCATGGTGGGAAGGTTTCAAGGCTAGACACTTAGAATTTTTTTTGTGAACAACAGAGGGCCTAGATAGATATAGAGCACTGGATTTGGTATCCCTATAGTTGTGTCCAAGTTCTACAACACTTTATCAAGCTCATATCATAATTTCTCATATGCTACATCCTTTATATGGAACTGTGATGAAACTGGATTACAAGCATGCATGAATTATTGCATTCAGGAAGTTTCCAAGAGAGGCTGCAGAAATGTGCCCAAAAATATTCCTAAGATCAGGGAGTGGATTACTATTGTATGTTACATAAATGCAGTTGGTGCATCAATCCCTATATTATATTTGTTCAATGGAAAGATCTAGATGATTAACTAGATCAAGAACTGTGATCTAGGAGCATGCATGGCTGCACGTCACAAGGCATGGATGACTAAAGAACTATTCATGAATTGGATTTTCCATTTTTTCACATCTGTGTTGAGTGCTGTATCTTTTGAAAATAAACACCTGCTCATTTTTTATGGCCATGGAATCCACATAGCTCTACAAACTGTTTAGGAGGTAAACAAGATGGGAATTGATTTATCGACTCTACCAGCAGATGCCACCCATAGGTTGCAACCACTTGACATGAGTGTATTTGGTCCATTTATGTGTTACTTTAGGTTTGAGAGAGATTCATGAATGGACAAGAACTCTCAGATAGAGGTAAAAAGGGATGAATTGGAAACACTTACAAGTAATGCTTTTCAAAAGTAACTGAAAACCTTAAATATCAAAGTTGACTTTAAGTGAATTGAAATATGGCCACTAGATTGTGATGCTATACTCCATGATATGGCTTGTAGCCAGGAATTCGAAGGTGTANAACTGAAAACCTTAAATATCAAAGTTGACTTTAAGTGAATTGAAATATGGCCACTAGATTGTGATGCTATACTCCATGATATGGCTTGTAGCCAGGAATTCGAAGGGGTAGATGCTACAGAGGATGCAACTGTCATGGAAAGCATCTTATCCCTCTTGAAAGGGTAGGTCCAACCATTGGGTGAAGATGATGATGAACAAGTCAATGAAACTCAATACGATGGTCACATCAACGCTACTGGTGATGTTGAAGCAACTAAATCAATCATGAGAGTTGGAACACACCAAACTCAAATAAACATGTAGAGAAGTTTCATACTGACTCTACTGGACTGATTATGGTTGAATTTTTTCAAGTGCAACAAACAATATAAGAGTAGTTAACATTTCCAAGCCAGGTAATGCAACCCAAGTGGCTAGCGAATGCAATGATGAATATGAATAGAAACAATGTTACCAATACCAATAAAGAAAGCCTTGACATGCCTTCACTACCAACATACATGAACAATGAATTTGTCCACTATTATGTTGATGCAAATGGTGTTGAAGAAGACATTGCAGGGAATGAAGGATCGAGTGTAGATGGTGAAAACGATGTATAAATCCCAACTAATCCTCAAAACCATCTAGGGAGCTCACCTTTGCTTAGACAATTACTGAGGTTGTTAGTGGAGAAATTGAGCAGAAAGGAAAGGGAAGGAACAACAAATTTTCTTCAATTAAGCAAATGTTCATAGCTACTAACATCAAATGACTACAACTCACTTTCGGAACAATTTGAACAAAAGAAAAAGGAGATGCAAGAAATGAGACTAAAGAAGAAGGAAATTGTGAAGGACAGGAGGGAAACAAATATTGTTCAAGTATAACTACAAATGCAGGAAATGATAAAAAGAGAGTAGCAAAGGCAAGACAAAGAATACCATAAGCAACTGGCTAGGAAAGAAAACGAGCAAAGAAAGGTCCAACGAAGACAAAAAAAGGAGAAAGTTAGTAGGGAGAAAGTGGACACAATTGTGGATAATATCAAGCTGAGGAGGATGGTCTCATTCAATAAAATTGAAAACAAAACATGTTTCTTCCAATACCTTATAAACATACAGGTCCCCCAGTTTCCTCCAACTAGTCCACCCCCCTCAATATCATCTAATTGGTCCACCTCCCCCCTTTCTTATAGATAGTGCAGGGGACAATTTGACATGGGATTTTCCAACACCTCCAAACAATCTAGGTGTATTAGGCACAATCTAGGCCTATGGGTTTTTAATTCCTCCTTAGCTACAAGCTGCAACATGGCATCAAGAAACTGTGGGAGGCTCAACCTAATCTGATCAAGCAAATGTAGGCACCTCAAACATCTGGGATCAGGAAAATGTAGGAGGATCAATAAGATTGGGTAATGAAGAAACTTAACCTCCTCGAGCATAATGGCAGATAATATTTCTTCCTAACCACATGACTTGTGGGTTTTGTTAAAAATGCATTTTTTTATGAATATGTATTTGGCATGGATGGTGTATAAGTGAATAGTATATGATTGAAATTATATATGGAAACATATGCTAAATGGTAATTATATGCACTAGCATAAGCTATTTTGAGGCCTCTTTTTTATGACACACCCTTCCATATTCATGGAGGAACGCATTCATTTTTTAATAGGGCCGCTAGTGGTTGCTATTTAGCTAAGGGTCGATTAGAAGGTATATATATTTTTATGGATAGGTTAGAGGGACTCATAGGAGATAAAGACAATGAATATAACATTATAGACAAAGAAAAATGGATAGTGAATGGTGAACAACTCTCAAGAAGGATCTTCTTCAATATCTGAAGGGTATTAATCTTAAAGTGGTTCTAAAAGTTGCATAAGTTGATGGTATTTTAGATTGTTATTTGTCTTGTTAATATTCATGGACATATGCTATATTTTCTTGTGTTATAGCAAAGAATATAAGAAATGTTTCTAAGACATATAAAGACATGCGGCAATACTCCTGCTAGAAGGAATGGTGGGATATGTGCCCTTTTTTCTTTCTTTTCAAAAGTGGTTATTTATCTTACATAATAGAAAAGTATATATCAACAAATTTTATGACTAATTATAAAAAACAATACCTTATTCAAATGGCATAAGAAGTAGTAATATAATATAAGGAAAACTCGAACAAATTACAATTCAATATTTACTACATGTTTATAGGTTAGCAATTTTGTCTTTGACTTATGCTCTTAATATTAGTTTATACAAATACATTGAGTTTACAAGAATCATTTATGATTACATTTTTACAAAGTACGTATATACTATCAATTTATCATAGGATGGAGATCCTTTAGTCTAGTTCAATGTGCAAAATTTCATTCAATTGGTAGAACTCATCAAGTCAGAATGAGTTATGATAAATCATTGTCGGATAAGAGTATAGGAAGAACAATCAACCTAAAGAAGGTTGGTTAGAAACTGGGGAAAGGCCACACAATGGCTTAGATCATAATTTGCATCAAGAAAGATGATCTTCTGACCCTATTAACACCTGTGAAAGCACTAATATGAGGGTCATAATGGTATATCATGAGAGTTGATGCAAGGATTCAAAATTCTTCAAATAGACGAGGCACACAAAGTTCTTAGGTATTTTATTTATTTTAGTCAATATAACAATCTTGGGAAACTTATATAACTATGCATGAAACCAAAATAATAATAATCAAGGAAATTGAAAAATAAATGAACCCTAATCGTTAGAGAGATAAACCATCTACAAATACAATGAAATGAAATGAAAGGGACAAAATAGTTCCTCATCAAAATATAATAGTTGGTTGGACAATACCAAGTAAAAAAGATACCAATTGATGGTAAAAAGATACTACCAATCTCAATGTTATTTTGGATTAATTGTTTAAAGGAGCGATGAGATATTTCCAATCATGTAAAATGCTAGACAATTAACTATAAAAGTTGTGATGCCAACTCAAAAAAAGACTACAAAGGAAGATCCAAACACAACTAAGAAACCTTCATGCTGATTATTGTTAGTTTTTCTTAAGATCTGATTAGATTATCTAGGATCTTTATATGAAAGAATAACAAGTACAACAAAATGCATAAGATATAACGATACACAAGACACAAAGATTTTCATCAGGGAAACCATAAAGGAGAAAACCCCGCAAACTTATTCAGAATAGTAAGATGATCAAAAGTAGTAATAAGAAATGTTCAACAACTATCTTTCTCTCCTCCAATGACTGTCTCTCTCTCTCATGCACCTTAGAGAGAGTGTACGGTGTGTATAAATGAGGGAGATTGCCTCCCTTTTTATACCCTTCCAAGTCACTGACCAAATATAAGACTCGAGTCTACATGTCATCTCACATGGGGCCCACTTCTCCTAGAAATACCACAATTACATATTACATGATGTTACACTTGGGACTATTTCCCCAACTTACAACAGAGGTTGTACCTCAAGGTCTAGACACAATTTAGACATCTAGTAAAGGGGTAACAAACATCCCCAATGGGGGTACAACAACATACAATGATAATATACATAAAAATATCTTTTAAAGTTACAAATACATCAACACTCCCTCTTAACTAGGAAGGTATTCTCTCTCTATACAATCATCAACACATCTGGTTAGGTCTTCATGACATCATCATCATCACAGAGTCATAGAGTCTTCATCATAGTTACTTCCATCATCTTCTTATAATTTGATCACTGTCCCATACTATCTATCTTCAGAAGTTTCTACAATGCCAACCCTTTTTCATGCCAGATGTAGGCCTAGTCCTCTGCCAGGTCTTCGTCTACAGTGCCATCCCTTTTTCATGCTGGATGTAGGCCTAGTCCTTTGCCAAGTATTCATCTACAGTTCCAGCCCTTTTTCATGCTAGATGTAGGCCTAGTAATCTGCCAGGTCTTCATCTACAATGTCATCGCTTTTTCATGCTGGATGTAGGCCTAGTCCTCTGCTAGGTCTTCATCTACATTGCCAACGCTTTTTCATGCTGGATGTAGGCCTAGTCCTTTTCCAGGTCTTCATCTACACTTCCATCCCATTTTTTATGATGGATGTAGGCCTAGTCTTCTTCCAGGTCTTCATTATCTCTACGAGAAATCCATCAAGTAGGTACATCTCACGAGTTATTATATGCCTCTTGCAAAACCTGCAGGATCTCCCAAGTCTGATTATATGCCACTGCAAAACTTGAAGGAGCATCCCAGGACTGATTACATTCCTTGCAACACATGTGTAACCTACTGTTACCTCATCATATTCATATCATCTCATTGTCACATGGAGCACAACCTAGATACACATAACACAACACTTACATCAATGACCATGGGAGGCCCAACCTGCCACCATGTCGAAAAGGCTCTCAACACTTACATCAATGACCATGGTAGGACTAGCCTACCACGATGTTGAAAAGGATCTCAGCACTTACATTAATGACCATGGGAGGCCCATACTGCCACCATGTTGGAAACGCTCAACACTTACATCAACGACCATGGGAGGCCCAGCCTTCCACCATGTCAGAAAGGCTTATATGTATCTGCATCTTCTGGATTCATCACTTCCCCTTGGAAGGAACCTCGATTTGAAGTAAACCAAGCTTCTCTCTGAAGTATTCAAACTTCACTCTCGCCATTTCTAGCATAGAATCACATCAGGATTGATTACGTCCAAGGATAACCTGTGAGCTTCTCCAGGACTAATTACATCTGAGGACAACCTACAGGACTGATTACGTTTGAGCAACCTACAAGATTTTCCAAGATTTATGCTCAGACAGCCTGTCTCACCGGCTATACTAGAACTCATCACTCCCTCTTTTGAGAGATCTCGATCTGGATCACATACTGGAGCTTCACTACTCCTCTCTGCATCATACAAAAATGCAAGTCAGATTACTCAAATCAAATAGTATCTTTCAAAAGAAACATACTGCCTCCCAAATAACCGAGAAAGTGGAAACATATTTTTCCTTGGCTGTACTCAGCACCATATAGGACTACATCCTACCAAACCAGTAGCCCATACTAGATCTCAAAGTGAAGAAGAAACCCAAGATGCTCTTCTTCTCAATGGAACTACCAATTCGAATCAACCTAACCATGAAGGTTAGTCTTCTTATTTGTATCTTGCTTGAGCCCATACTTAGCTGTACCCTTTAGGTACCTCACTGCATGCTTTGTAACCATGTGAGCATGTCTCAGATCCATTAGGAACTAGCTCAGGTCGTTCACAACAAAGCATGTGTTTAGTCTTTTATTCGTTAGGCACATCAATGAACAAATCACATGACAATACATCATGGCATCAACCATCTCTGATGAAGCATCACTCAATAGCTTCAGGTTCAATACCATAGGTGTGGCCATGGCCTTGCAGTCCATCATCTTGAACCTCTTCAGGATATCCACTGCATACTTCCCTTATCCAAGGGAGATTCCATTCGCACTCTACCACACCTCCATGCCTAGAAAGTAGTGCATCATACCCAATTCCTTCAGCTCGAACTCGGTAGCAAGTCTCCTTCTTGCCTCTTTAATGAGTTCCTCCTTCCCTATCAAGAACAGGTCATCAACATATAACAGGAGCATCAATGGTCTTCCTCCTTCAAACTTGAATTAAAGGTAGGAATCCGCTTTACTCTCAGCAAATATTAGAGCCATTAGTAAGCTATCCATCCTGTCGTACCATGTCAAACTTCAGGATCTTCTACAGTCACTCCCTCTGAAGCAAAGCATCATTTTCCCTCTGCCTTTCGTACTCTATGTATTGAAACATTATGTAATGGAGTGACACGTAGCTTCCTCTACTTCTAATATTCTATGTATCCATCTAGGGTCATTGGATACGAAGGTCCACTATCTTGAACTTTGTTGAAAAGTTCTTCTCGCACCCATTTGTGAGCTTGTCATCCTCTATAGGCTTTCATATTCAATCTTGTAGCAAAGGTTAATATATTCGTCACTCTAGGTGATCTTCAAGATCCTTATGTAACTGTATGTTCTATCCCATCGATTCCTTCTGAGCTTGTACAAGGCCTTCTTTAATTTGCACACATGAGTCTGCCTGTCATGTGTCTCAACTCCCAGTGACTGCTCTTCGTATACTTGACTAGTCATTGGTGCAAATGTCCCTTTGTAGTCTGTGCCTTCTTTCTGTGAGAAGCCTCATGCTACGAATCTTTCCTTGTATCCCACAATGTTACCATATACTGCATGTTGGATCTTGTAGATCCATATTGAAGACACTAGGGATTTCCCTTCAGGTCTCAACACCACATCCTTGACATCATTCTTCTTGGACTGGTACTCTTTGATCATAGTCTCCTTCCCTTTCTTCTTTTCTATTTCTTCATAGCTGGAAGACTCTGCATCAATGATGTCGCTCAACAATGTCACATAACTGGAGTGTGTATGGGGCCTCTTTCTTTCTTTGGAAGTATCGTCATACTATTCTTCATCTTGGATTATTTCTCTTACCCAAATTGGTCTTCATCTCTTGAGGTGAATCTACCATTCTCTTTATATTCTTCTGAAGCTCTTTGTTTCGCTATGGTGTCTTTGAATCGGGAAGTTTNAATGATCTACAAGTCAAGTTCATTTGCATGATTAGAAACATATCATAATTTCCAAAACATATTAATAGTGACAAATATATGTCACATAGCCATGCGGCTATTTTAGCCTAGGCTACAACATCCATCCATATCATGTACACATATAGTAACCTCTATATGCACTCTACCCCAATGTTATCAAGAGTGTGTATTGCTCCTAATATGCCAGCAAAGAGGTTTCAATCTAGATAAGTAGTAATGGAATGTTGTACACTATCATTGACTTCTTATAAATGCAAATACTCAAACATGTATAACACGTCAATTGAATATAAACAACTGCACAAATAAACAATATCATGAAATGACAATTGAATACTTATCTTTATTCGTTTGGTGGGTAGACTTCTTGAGCCTTCAACTTCATCATATTCTTCATTCACAACTGCATCATTTCTTATCCAAATGCTTACATGGATAAGAGGTTCTTCAAGAGTTGGGTCCTTCATATTCTTCATCGCTTGAGGGATCTTCTTTGAATCGTGAGATCTTGATCTTTAGTTGCTCCCATATTATCTTCTCTTATTATGAGTTGAACTTCTTCTTGTGTGCACTCTTCCCAAAGTATGTTGAAGGTAATCAACTTCCTTCTAACACACATTCCTTGAATGAATGAATCCCATGATCTTGGGAGGCCATTCAAGGTGGTTATAACAATCTCTTATTCTTCTTTGATTGCTTTGTCATAACATCAAACACTTCCTTTTGGTGTCTTCAAGGATGACACAAGAGGGATGAGATGATCTTTAACAGAATCTGCAATGATTCTCTTGGCTCTTAGCCTCATCTGCCTCTAGCTCTTAGAACTTCCTTACTGAAATACTAGTCCAAGTCATTTTCTTCAAGGGTCACGTAAGTCTTATACTTCCATATTTCACCAAGCATGTCATCAAGATAGATGTGATTAGTCATTTTGAAACGAGAACCTTAAATGTAAACAGAAAAAAAATTAGATCTTATCGATTTGAGGTGTTCGACCTGGTTCCAGAGCTGGCTGATCTAGGGTTCATGAGAGAAACCCTAATTTTCAAACTTGGAATTTCAAACTTTTTATTTGACAGAAATACTGGCCTCTTCAAGGCGAGTTGTCCAATGTACTTCTTTTCTGACAACAATGGTGGGAAGCTCCCAAAATAGTAAGCCCTAGTTTTCCAATTTCTTCTGCATAAATGTCTTTAATTGATTTTGTTGTATCTCCGAATTTTTGGATCCTTACGGTATGAAAGTTCTAACTAAGATAGCTTGATATGTATTCTTTCCAACCCCACAAGTTAGAGAAGAACTAGATTCTCCAAGTGGGACTTATGTTGATTTATACGAAGGTGACTGTTTTGGGTACTATTCTTCATAGCGAACTTGTAGGTACTACCGTGTGACACTATTTTACATTCTGGGTCTAAAAATCGTTCCACAGAAACTACATTTTGTGCCCTACCTATAATATCTTGCGAAACTTGTTTGGACCTTACTAGCCATAGATATAGAAAATATCCTTGGGTCACCTGTTGATGACTATATTCTGGAGGAGGTTGGAACCTTGATTTGGAGGAACCATATCTCCTGAAGTATAGCGAATCTGAGGCTAAAATGTTTACACAAGGTACAAAAAGAATTTCTCTTCGGCCTGTAAAATTTTTGGCTTCTGAGCCTTATCCAATATCGCATTATAGGAAAAGTTCTAGAATGATTAAAATCAATATTCTAGGGTTTTCAAGTATGAAACCCTAATTTCCATTAGCTACCATTGTAGTTGTATTTTGGCTGCACAGTGAAACTTCTCTGATTTAGAAAATTCTACCACCAACAGATGCGCCCTTGTGAGGTGAGTTAGCCTAGCCCTCCTTTCTTGATGATATGTGGAGAGAACACCTTCAACTAGGAAGCCCTAGTTCCCACAGTTGCACAGTGCCTTCTTTTAGAGAGGCTCTGATACCATGTTAGTTTTTCTTAAGATCTGATTAGATTATTTAGGATTTTTATCTGAAAGAATAAAAAGTACATCAAAATGCATAAGATATAAAATATACTAGAGACACAAATATTTTCATTGGGGAAACCATAAAGGAGAAAACCCCGCAAACTTCTTCAGAATAGTACGATGATAAAAAGTAGTAATAAGAAATGTTCAACAACTATCTTTCTCTCCTCCTTTGACTGTCTCTCTCTCTCATGCACCTTAGAGTGTGTGTGTGGTGTGTATAAATGTGGGAGAGTGCCTCCCTATTTATACGCTTTCAAGTCACTGACCAAATATAATACTCGAGTCTACATGTGTAATAACTAAAAATTCGTAAAAATTTAAAATTTTTCATGTGACATAAAATGTCTAATATCACTGCTAAAGTACCACTAACGGTTAGCATATAATTAAACAGTTTGTAAGAGAAACAAAGAGTTGCTTCTTTATAAGATTTTTTTTATAATCTATAGGCTTCTCCTTGATAGTTGTGTTAGTATTGTTTTCGACTTAGCAGTAATAATTCTTCCATTAGTAGAAAAGGAACTTGTATTTTACTGATGCTAGATATATTATTGATTTCTTTTGTTAAGTAGGGAAAGTTTCTTATGTGTGATCGGGGCTTACTTAGCTTTAAGCTAACACAGTGGACTGATGGTTCCTTACAGGTTTTAACAGGTAAGTGTAAGTTCCAGTAATATAATATTTATAAACAGGTCAAGAAGATACTTCCCTAGCATGAATATGATGCTAGTCTCATAATATTTAAGAACAACTTGATTCCATATGAGGTAACGCTGATCTTATTTTCATTTTCATATCTCCATAATTATATTTATAACAAACTGCATCTGCATGGGTGTAAAAACATGATCAAGGTACTATGCAAAAGAAATCAAGTTAGTGGTTAATTATAATTAAATTCAAGAATACTTTGTATTTTTGTTTATAGCAATTTTGATCTAGATTTTATCTAGGGTGAAATTATAATACTTCGACTCTTTGCTTAGTTTAGGCACACAATTGGAGTCTAGTTCTGAACATAAGTATATGAATCTTTTGTAAAATACAAAAGAAATACTTCATGTTCATAAACTACAAATCTAGCCTATTTGCTGAAAAAGGTGTTAACTCTAAAAACTCTTAAGACCTCATACTCAAAAAGATGTATATCCATTTCAACCTTATCCTAGGTTTAACGTTATAAAATTTTCACATTGTATAAAACGATACTATATCAATTCTTGACTGTTTATTCATTAAACGGATGTTAGAAATCTAATTAAGATTATTATAAAAGGGCTATGAACTACATATATACTTGTAGTTCCAAGTACTCAATGCATTAAAAGTCGTGGACTTGGTTAAAAGAATTCTTCTTCTAATATTACAATTTTTCCCTTCAAAATATTTTTACTTGTATCTTCCACTTAAAGGAGTTTTTGGTGCACATTTAGCTATAAACTAAATCTTCACTCAAGTTGATTTAGAACAATTTTTAAGATTGACTTGTTGCTTGTCGTAATGTAGAAATCCTATTATTGCTTTTTTCTTAAGTATCGTTTACTCTACAACCCTAACACTTTGATAGATCACCAAACAATATATCTTTTAATTATATTTCATCGACAATAGTTAATTAGAAGAACTATATAAATTAAAATATAAGTAAACTCTAGAAGAAAATTCTTGTTTCCTTCTTAATGCTATTATACTAATCATCGAAATCCCATGGTAATAATATATATTTGACCATCATAGAAAATGTATCGTTTAAAAAATATTATAGGGTTTTGATTATAATTATTTGATGCAGATTGGATTCGTCCTGCACTATTGACTTGCACCCTTGATTTGCAAATTATTTTGGTGGACACATGGGATGGTCTTATCCACGAGACAGTTGACTTAAAACAAGTAACCCTACCCATTCATTTCACAGAGCGAGGGTTCCTTCGTTTAGTTTTGGCCAAGCTGCGAGCTCGTGGTCGTCATAATCCTGTACACACCTCCATTTTGCAGGTTGTTTTCTGAACAAAATGTCGTGAGCTGGTTTAAGTGAGGTCGTAAGGCGGTTCTTTGGTGCTTAAATATTTTTGTAGCGTAATGGGAGTATAGAAACGAGTTTTCTTCGTTGATGATTAAAGAAGAGAACAATGGACCGAGCTTAAAGAAGAGTGTTCTTTGTTCTGGACAGAGGATTTCTCATTTCCTTCGAAATCGTGACTTAGGGTTCAGTTGTAACTAGCACATTAATCTTGTCTGGGGTGTTACTCTTCCATATACTATCGATTTGCTTCGGCTGTTGCATCCATGGCTCCTCCAAAACGATAGTCTTGTCAGGTAACTACTGGTCAAGAGTTAAACTTCATGAAAGCTTTAAGTTTTTCAATACATTTAACTGCAAAAAAAACTAATACTTGTTTTTACTTTGCAGGTTCTTCTCATGGAAAAAGGGGTTTAGTGGTAGCATAACTCTCCCCTTTCACGGCCATGCAACCTTGGTAAGCCTCAGTTGCAAATGAGGGTTTTCTCCTGCATTGATGTGGTGGTTGGAAGATGAGATTTCTTCGCTGTTAGTTAAGGATTCGACCTCGGTTTTTACTTGTTAGGTTATTCTTCAAGTTGTTTTGTTTGTGTAAAAATTTTAAACCCTAAAGGGTAATATGACAAGAAACCTTAAGGCTGTAGCAGCCGTGACTTGTGTTTTTCTTGAAGGTGCCTTACGACCTTGAAGATGTAACAATGTTATGCTTCAATCATTGTTTTTACTCAACAAGACTTGTAATAGATAGAGCGTTTCTTACTTGCTATGCTTGTATTGGATACCATTTTGACTTGTTGTTCTGTTTTACTTTTGTAAAGTTTGTTCTTGTGCAAACTTAAGCCTTAACCGATATTTATATAGGCCATAGGCCATTATCCTTGTTTTATTTTGTCTTTATTAAATTGTTAACAGTGTTTTTTAAATTTGATATCATGTAATTTAAAATGGTTTACAATAAAATATATTATTGGAAATTTTTACAGTGTTAATAAGTAAAATTAGTACTCTGTTTTCGCTTCGAAGGGTTATTATTTTTGAATAACCTACACTCTGTAATAAGATGGATTTTACATGATTAATTTTAGCTCTGTTTTTCTATTTTATTTTCAGTGATTTTACAGCTGTTAAATTTTATTTTGAAAGTAAGTTTATGCAAATTTGTGAAATAAGATAAAACCTGTCTTTCATAAACCCTAGGTAAATTGCCTTGGGGTTTACAGTAAAACATTGGTTTCCAGTACATAATGTAAATATGAACTTGGAAATTATTGTAAAGACCTATGAAGAAATTAGCTAGGTTAAAACCCTAAGTACTATTTTTACTGTTTCTATATTTGTTTATTTAACTTTATTTATTGTGTTTAGAATAAATAATAGTACTAGTAATAGTTTTGTGATTAATATGGTTAATAGTGACTAATATGTACTCTAGTCTTTTCCTATAATCAGATATTACAGATACTTTCAGTAGATAGATTAAGTACTGCTATTTTTCTATAAATAATTCACATAAAAACTATGTAAGTAATCACTTGCATTTTTCATAGAGAATAATAAACAAATCTACTGATTTATCTTAACAACCGAGTACTGCCTTATAAAAGGCGTGGAAAAATACAGTGTGGTATTTTCTTTCTATTCATGTCTCATTTACTAATATTCCTACTGTTCTAAATATAATCTACTAATCACTAATATTATCAATAAATAATGCTATTTTCTTCTTAAACCCTAATGTAACAATCACATACCTATTTTCAAAAAAACTAGTAATCATTTTCTGAAGACAGTAAATAAATTGTAAATAAACTTGAACAAATGAAAACCTATCAAATGATGGGGTGACAACAGCTTAAGGAGGTTGTTCCTCCCAACCAACTCCTGGAGAAAGCTTAGTCTACACTTCCTCAGGACCCCCGAGCATGTTTCCTGGTCCTCTTGGTAGAGTACTGGGTGAATGATGTATCTTTAAGACCTTCTGTCACCTGACTGGTCAAATTACAGTAGTAATCCAAACCTACTTACAGCAATAAGAACTTCAGCCTAATAGCTGCATAAGTTCAGTCCTCAACACTTAACCCCCCAAACTCACTTCAATAAGTCTCCTCCATCGAATTTCTCATCTGCACTTCATTCACCCTGAATGATCACATTTCCAGAATGAGCAGCCTCAATTGTCTTCAATGGGAATTTTTATAATAATGCATAGGTCTTCTGGTCAGTTTTTACTTAATGAGCCACCTGCTCCAATTCCACTTTCTTGGGGAATCATGACTACAAATATAGGGAAGTTGCCACCTGCAACAGTTAGAAGTAGTTTGAGGATGCTGCACTTGTCAACATACTCTCCACCTAGTCTCCTCCACCAAGTAACCAGTCAACACTCTTTTAACAGCTTCCCTAAGCTGTTGCCTCATAATTTATTTATTTATAAATAAAATATTCTAAAATACATTAATTATTCTTGACCCCACTTGGTCATCAATTACAAACTTAGCATAAACTATAACATAATGTTCCTCAATAACATCAAATTGTTTTGCAAATTGGGGCATGTGACAACATGTCATCTCACATGGGGACCACTTCACCTAGAGAGACCACAATTACATATTACATGATGTTACACTGGGGACTATTGCCCCGACTTACAACGGAGGTTGTGCCTCAAGGTCTAGACACCATTTAGACATCCCGTAAAGGGGTAACACACATCCCTAATGGGGGTACAACAACATACAATGATAATATACATCATAGTATCTTCTGAAGTTACAAATACATCAACAATTGTCTCTAAGACATAGCCATTACCACTTTAAAGGCATTGAAAAAAAAATAGTTACAGGTCACAACCAATCACCACCATTAAATATAGAGAAACACACATAGAATCTTAGAACCATAATTTTGCAAAGAAAATGAAGACGAGCACAAAATACTCTTAAAACAAAGCAGTTCAGGACCTATATTCATCCACTATAATTAGATATGAACCAAGGAGGATATTAAGTCTCGTATCAATCACATTGCACTGAATTTTGAAATAAATCAACCACTACTACAAGGTGGACATGTTTGAGACATTTTGTTAAGATAAAATAGCCATATTATCTCAAATATTAAGTTAAAATAGTTTTTAAATTATTTTATTACATTTAAGATGTTTTTTTAAGACAAAATTGGAAATGTCTATTTTGGATTTTTCTTTTAGTTTTTGAAGGTTACTTTTATTTTTTTTGAGTTTTTGAAGTTTCCTTTAAGTGGAACTAATTTTACTAAAAAGGTAAAAGAATAACATATTTTGCATGAATCTTTTACTCAGCCATGAATGGGATCAAGTTCTATGCAACGTTTTATTTTTTCTCCAGTGTCATAACTCCTTTCACTGTGTTATTTCAGAATTTGATTAATTTGGGGAAATTTTGTTTTTGCTCCATGTCATGACTCCTTTCACTGTGTTATTTCAGAATTTGATTAATTTGGGGAAATTCTTGAGGTTGTGGTTATCAATAATAAGAGCATTGGATGCTCCATCGGCTATGGCTTTGTACTTTACTTTTCTTTTGAGGTCATGACTCCTTTCACTATGTTATTTTAGGATTTGATTAATTTGGGGAAATTTTGTTTTTGCTCCATGTCATGACTCCTTTCGCTGTGTTATTTTAGAATTTGATTAATTTGGGGAAATTCTCGAGGATGTGGTTATCAATAATAAGAGCATTGGATGCTCTACTGGCTATGGATTTGTACTTTTCTTTTCTTTTGAGATTATGAATTTCTTAATGTATTAGGATTTTTAATCATTGTATTGCAATAGCCATCATTTTGCAATGTTTCTTTATAAGAAATGTGTAGGAATTATAAGGAAAAATGGACCAAGAATTGTTTTGGGACCTTGATTTTGTGATGAGATCTTGTGCAGATATGCCCCTGCCATCGATGAAAGACACACTAATTACAACCTCGTCTTGCTTGGGTCTCGACATTCCCAACAATATACAGGCTCATGCATATTCATCTTGTCATCAATCACAGATGCCCTTATAATTACAATCTTGGATCGCTTGAGTCTCAATGTTCTCGACAATCTATAGCACAACTAGGTTTGTTAGTTATTAGATTTCTATTTTAGAATTTCTGATATACTCATAAACCATGCCAATGTATGAGAAACGTATTCGTTTTAAGTTCATAGATAGTTAATCTAGCCACATGTTAGAAATGAATAGATTTCTGTCCATTTGTATTGAAGGCCATTGATTTGAGGAAATGTGTTTTGATTTGCAATTCATCACATGTTAGGAATGAATGAATCACTTTCTTTCCATATGGATTTAAGGTAATTGTAGTAGGAAAATGAAGTCGGATTTGCAATTTGAACTTCCTATTGAATGATTTTATAAAGTTGATAATGAATTGCATCATGTTATCGCAAGCCAAATTCAGTTTGTGCCATCCATGATTATCATCCAACAACGACTTTCTTTGTTTCATAATCTAGTCTTGAATTAGTCACAATAAAGATGGGAACCTAAACAAAACGTTTAACTTGTGATGTTCTTGCCATAATCTAAATCACATTGGGTGGATGACTTAAGAAAGGCACACCTTACTGCCATATCTAAGAGTTTTAATTTGTTGTTGAATTGAATCCATTTTGAGTTTTTTCCTTTGTCACAATCATTTTCATAATTTAGATAAATCCAAACTCATATGAGAAATAAAATATCGAGTTTATTCTGAGGAATGTTGTTGTAATAAGGATAAAAACAAAAACTATACCGGGATAATATACATATACTAGGTTTGATAGTTACATAGATTATGGGGTTGTTCGGTTGTTCCACTTGACTTGCATCGACTCTACTGGGATGGGAAAAAAAACAAAACATTGATCTACTCATGTGCTGTAATAGTACAAAGATTACTATTTTTCTTGCCTGGTTGGTTGCTAGGCACATTGTAGAAAGAACGAAGGGGCCAACGTGGTCCAATTTTATCTCGCTATGTGTTTTATTGATGGAAGGTATGGGAAAATAATAGATTTAGGTGGTATTTTGAATTTTAACATGGCTTGCACTGGTCATATAAATTTATCTTTATTTTGATCATGGGCCATATCTATTAACATGAGATTTTATAATAGCGAGTATATCAAGTTAACCATAAAATAAGATTTAATTATTGTTTTACAAAATATAAATTTACAAAGAAGTGATAATCTTAACAAATAATTACCTTGTATCAACAACAAAGAGAATACAAATTATTTTATTACTAATAATTATTCCATAACATACAAACTTATTGCTAAACTGTTTGGCACATGCACATCCAAGTGATCCTACAACCTAATAATAAGAACAAGATATCCTATAGCGGAATAATAAAAAGGAGAGAGGTGAAAAAGTATGAATTTTTTTTCACACATAGAGATATTTGGGCATCTACTTTTGTTAAATGTGGATAAGAGAATTGTAGAAAATAAGTAGACTTAATTAATATCAAGGACTGGTGCATTGTGGATCAAATGCAGAAATAAATGGAGCCATTTTGCAAGTATAGATATTATTGGTAAAAATTTAATATAAAAACTTTAAATGATCATATCAATTACAATTTCTCTTTTGTTTTTTTATAATGTGTACGGATGAAATGCCCTTTAATTATGATCCGAATTAGGAAGTTAGACACCAATAATAAATCTCATTTGACTTCAAACATGAGAGCCTAGATACCCTGCACATTATTTTCAAGGTTAATGTTCACAGCAGATTCGAGTCAAACGGTTGGTAATAATAATACATGGTAAGGTCCGCTAACACATTGTGGGTGATTTGTATACCATAACTTTTATTTTTATGGATTTTGGTAACTTAAGTTTGAGCCAAAATATACTTCATTCTAGATTCAAATAAGAAGAATACTACCAACTATAGAAATACTTGAAAATGAATGCCACAAACTCTAAGTTGATCCCATGACATCGACTGAAAAAAAAAAGTTGATCCATGACATATATATAAGTTTAAAATAGACAGTATTCACTTTTGCTCTATTTTTAAAGAGTGAATTGGGATTCACATTTGTTATATATATAAGTTTTAAATAGACAGGATTCACTTTTGCTTTTTTTTAAAGAGTGAAATGGGATTCACTTTTGTTTTATAATGAGAAATTATGTGTGAATTTGTGTTGGTGATATATCACAATCCCATTTTTTTTTTTTTTTTTAAACTGGGGTTGTGAGTGGCTTGACATAATTAAGGTTTCAAAATCTAGCATTACAATATAGAATTATATATTTTTAATTCTATTATGTATTATATATTTTTATAATATATAATATGTTTTTATTTTCTAAGTGTTTGAATTAATGAGACTGTAGATTTTTTTTTTTACAAAGTTTGATATTATTGTATATCTTTTTAAATCCTTCCATATACATATTCACATTTTATAACTACTTTAGATAACATTTGATTACTAATTCTACCACATTGCAATCTATCATTAAATGATAGAGATCTCAATCATACAAGCATCACAAGAATTTATCACTAGAGGTAGATTTTTAATGAAAAGGAGAGAGCAATGAATACAAACTATTACCTTTTCAATAGAGTTAAACCATTCACAATTTTTTAAAGCTTATTTTTACTAATTCTTTATTCTTCTTAACTTTCATGTTAGAGAAGGTTTCATTTACTGAATTATTAGGTGTTTTAAAGCAACCTACCTCTCTCATTGAAGTCTTTAAAAGGTACTAGCTCAATGGTAGAGCATGTGCATTATATGCAGAAGGTTGGTGGTTCAATTTCATTGTGCCCTACTATAAAACTATACAATGAGGGATATTGTCTCGACTACATAGAGACAATATTTATGTAAATTGTCTCGACTTAAGACAAAAAAAAAAAGGTCTATGTATTGTCTTAAACTATTGTCTAAAATTTAAGACAATAGTTTAAGACACTCGCTTAAAGACAATACGGCAATACTTAAGACAATACGTAAACTTTTTTTTGTCTTAAGTTGAAACAATTTGAACAAATATTGTCTTAATGACCCCCTCTATGTAGTAGAGGACCTTCAGAATCTCAAAAAATTGAAGTGCATTTTTAGAACTAAGAAAACAACTACCACAAGAAACAAAAACAATACTTGAGCTTTCAACAATTATATTCTTTGGAGATATCCTGAGTAGAAACACTCTCAAAACTCTTTAAAAAATATGCAATTGCTAGAAAGAATTGCGAGACTGGAGATGAATAAAAACTTTGGTTGAGGCAAGGAAATAATCACATCCAAAACCCTAGAGAAATATGAAACAAAACTACTCACATTTTATCAGAAACATAAGCTTTTGATTTAATTATTAACGAAAATAACTCGATAAATTCAAGGTAAAATAAATCCAAACTTCACAATTAAGAATTTGGCATGAAATTCATCCATATGCCCAAGATTCACACCATAAAACCATTCAATTCACAGCATAAACCCTTTCAATTTGTCCCATCAAAGTTATTCAAGCCCACCCCAACAACTTGCAACAATGTTCCAAAAATCAAATGGGTGTGTTAACAAACCCAAACAGAGGAAGCCCATAGGAACATAACCCTACCAGAGGTTGAAGACTCCATTGCATCCTCTGTGAAACCGAAGAACAAACCATGACAAGCACATCCACTCCAGCCAGCCTGCAACCTGCATGCATTACGAACCATCAATGGTAGGAAAAAGCCATTAAAACCACACATGATTACAAAGAGGCAAAGGTACAGGAGGGTTCTCACCTCCGTAAGCGTTGTCCCACTCACCACCATCAATGGTTGTCCGTCGAAGGAGTGTTGAAACAAATCCCTAATGCACATACTGACACCAAAGCTCGCATAATGGTTGAGAGGACGCGTAGATGAATTGCATCGAGGTCGCCACCACAAAATTGGGTCAACAATCATCAAGGTCCACAGGAATGGGTTAGATGTTCCAAGCATGCCAGCACAGGGGCAAGGGTGCACCACAATTGAGGGGGATGGAAACTCACCCATCAACGCCTCTTAGGCTCCGCACATGGAATAAAGAAGGGCGAGCTTGGGTCCAAACTCTCATGACGTAATGAAAGTCTGAATCAGGGTTTTGCGCACATGAGGATGAAGGTTGTAGCAGAGTTTTGTGTACTATCACATTGGACAATCAATTAAAATTTCGAATTTAAACGGCGATCCTGAAAACATAAAGCAATTTAACGGCCAACAATCAACCTATGTACTATGCAGAGATCAAATCAATGTAGAATTGTACACAATTATTAGAGAGCATTCGATAGACTGAAGCTGCGTTATGTTTTGTGGTGGAGTCGTCATAATTACACTAAAGCTAGCTTCTAGCACGCTCGAAGCGGGCTTTTCAACCTCATGTGCAGAGGCTATCTCAAAGGGTGAACAATACTCTACATGTAGTAGAGTATTTAATGCGATGGCGGTCGCACTGTCCGCCGTCTGATCTTACTTTGGAAAGAATCAAATGGACAGTGCGATCGCAGTCGCATTAAATACTCTATTGCATGTAGAGTATTTGTGGCCATCTCAAAGTTGCACAAAAAGTAAAAAGGTTTCAGAAGAACAAGCGTTTAGGAGACTACAATGAGTAAAAAACGTAGATTATTAAACTAAGTATGTGCCCAACACATGGCAACGTCAGGAGCAACAATGTCGTATGCCAATTGGATGTTGCCACATAGGTGGATTGACATGGCAAGGGAGGGCGGTCCACGTCCCTCCCCTAATGGAAAACAAAGTCAACGAAAATTGATGTGGATGTTAAATCTAAACTTATATGATCTATCTATACTTTAGAGTTAGAAAGTCGGGTTCAGCGTTTATGGAGACCCCATAGTATCATGTGCTTTGTACCATGCATGTGTCATATACTTTAAAGTTGGAAAGTCACGTTCAGCTTTTAGGCAGGCCCTAGAGAATCACGTGCTTTGCGTTCATGCATCTGTCAAGATCAAGTGGAGTCCATAAACAAGTGAAACTTCTTGGGCGGCGTGCATCTTATCTTTCCATTAGTGGGTTACCACTTACCAGCCGTAGAACATGGCGTCACGGCGCGTCTGCATCTTAACTTTCTCTTGCGTTCCTAGCCGTGGACAATCTGCAGTGAAACGTATAGGAGAACGGGTCAGGCTGGTAGGAAAATCTGATTTTATTTCATACAGAGAAAGATCCCATGTAAAGTGTTGAACGTGCCAGTGAAAAGGACCAGACCACGCAATGGTGGAGACAAAGAGGAGGAACGAGGGGAACATTTGATTATCTATATATGCAGTCGTCAACATGTTTCATTACAATCTTTCTTACTGTTGG
The DNA here is from genome assembly GCA_001517045.1 of Pseudotsuga menziesii. Lineage (NCBI taxonomy): Eukaryota > Viridiplantae > Streptophyta > Pinopsida > Pinales > Pinaceae > Pseudotsuga > Pseudotsuga menziesii. Next base: position 118,966 of record LPNX011136114.1, on the reverse strand, counting down.
GCTTCTGAAAAACTCTAGTCTAGCAGTTTGCTTTGAGTATATTCATTATTTCTTTTTATCATTTATTTTCTTTTCATGATCATCCTACTTAAGCCATGGCTGCTATGGTTGATAAATACATCGTAGTGGTAATTTTTCCTTAAGAAAATGAGCCGATAAATTACCACTGCGCTGTGTTTACTAACTATCGTGGCCGTGACAAGAAGAACACCTTCGAGAGTCATCGCCGTCTGTTTTACAAGGAATATACAAGCCGTTTCTGACCAGAAAGAATGGCAACATGGTGACAACTTCGTTTCCAAAATAAAAGCTGCTATTAAACGGGCTTGCGTCCTTGTTTTTTTGTTTTCTCTTAAAGAGATACAGACGGCTGCTTTCGTTATCTCAGTCGTTTATAATCTCAAACCTCTTCTCAGTCTTTTATCTCAGCTCGACTTGTGGCTCTTTTTTTTCCTTGTGGATTGGATAAAAGCAATTCCGAACTGCAGGATGGTCATGGGTCAGAACTAAGGTTTGGTATATCTTTAAGTTGGATAATACACATGAACGTTTATTTATTGTTCACTTGCTCTATTTATTTTCTTGTGCATCAGCAACGAGGAGGGGTAACTAATAGATAAGGTGGTTGAACCTGTGGGAAAAAGGTGAAAAAACCTGGTCTGGACGTGGCCAAAGATCCAACAGGCTTGGATGACAAGGTTACATACTTTGAAAATATAACAGAGGATTCGGGGCGCTAAGGTTACATGCTTGGTTTTTTCTGAACTGTCTTCTCGAATTCGGGGCGCTAGGGTTTTGATTGCTTTCTGAGCGAGCTGTCTGTGGTCATACAGTCCTTGTTGTACAGAATCTAGAGCTGTTCAGTGTTGCGGCATCGTTTTCGGGCTATCTGTTCATCTTGTCCTTTGGGCGGTTTTTTATTCGGGTTTACAGTCCACATGTATCTGGAAGAAATTTACTCTTTGGAGGACGAGGAGGTTCTGGCAGAAAGTCGGTTTTTTATTCGGGTTTACAGTCCACATGTATCTGGAAGAGGTTTACTCTTTGGAGGACGAGGAGGTTCTGGCAGAAAGTTTGTTTTAGTCGAACAAGGAGATGCGAGGTCGCTGTCGCATTCTGATCACCCCAATTAGCTCGGTTCACGCTTGGGTGTCTGGTGCAGGGTCTCGTTTTTCATTGAAAAGTGAGGCTTGTCGAAGCCCTTTGTTCCTTGTATGAGAGGTCAGAAGCTACGTTACCAGAAACGGGGAAAGGGAATGAGAGACTGTGTTTGTAGGTTTTGTCATATAAAGAAAAGTAGGAGAGGTCAGAAGTTATGTTACCAGAAAGGGGAAAGGAAGGGAATGAGAAAAGAAGCTATGTTACCAGAAACGGGAAAGAGAATGAGAAACGAGAAAAGTACGAGAAACTGAGTTTCTAGGTTTTGTAGTAGAAAGATATGTATGAGAGGACAGAAGCTATGTTACCAGAAAGGGAAACGAAGGGAATGAGAAAAGAGAGGTAGGAGAAACTGAGTTTGTAGATTGTGTCATATGAGAGAGAAAAGTATGAGAGGCCAGAAGCTATGTTACCAGAAACAGGAAAGGGAATGAGAAAGGAGAAACTGAGTCTGTAGGTTTTGTCATATGGGAGAAAAAAATATGAAGATGAGCTGAAAGATTGTCTCTTGGTGTGTCATTTTTTATTTATTTTTATAAATTTAATTAAAACAAATAATTCATCATCAATATTTATTCATCAGATGAAATTGTGGAGAACAAATTCGGTTATAATGAATTATTAAGAAAAAAAAATATACCTTCTTTATTAAGATAATAAGGACAAAGTTTGAGTTCACTTCATAGAAAGACTAACTAATTCATGTATGAAACTTCTAGTACATGAGGTAAAGTTTATCTTAACTTAATTAAGAGTAGAATTGGTCTTCAAAACAAATAAGGTTTCAAATGCAATAACATAAATGCAAAGAAGATTTCTATGAATGAGGAGAAGGGGAATACATCAAAGTAGATGGCATTAGTTGAAGAGGGGTACAAACCAATGCTAATTTGTGGAAAGGAAGAGAATAACAATATAGTAAAAATAACAACAAAGGAAGATGATTGAACACACATAATGAAGTAGAAGTTCTTAAATCTAACAAGGTTTAAAAACATTTCAATCATGAATTCCAAAAATTTCTCCTAATGGACATGAAGTTAATTTCTCTCTGTTGTCGAAAAGGGTGAAGTGGGTAAACCTAAATGGCATTTAAAAGCAATGCTTATTACTTTGCTTTTGTAGGCTACGACTCTCGAATTGAAGGGGATATGGGCTCAAATGGAAGGTATGCTATGAGCTTTGTGGCTTCTGTAGCCTTTTCTGGTCCAAATGCTTATGAAAATGCTTTGGGTTATAACTAACTTGTCATGTGATTCAATGGCTTTGGTTATCTCTGAGCTCTCTGCAACTTTTTAATTTTTATCTTTTGTAAAAGTGCACTAATATTTTGTTGAAAGAAACTATGATTATGTGGGAGCTTGCTGGTATGAGGATTTGTCTATCCTCTTTTGAATGCACTTGCTAATTCCCATTTTGAATATGGGTCCTCCCTTCGCATAGATGAGAGAAACCCTTCTCTGAATGCATTGGGATCGACCAACTTATGGGAAGGCTAAAGCCAACTTATGGGTTGGATTTGACAAGGAACTCAAGTTCAACGATTAGGTGTGTGAGATTAAAAAACATGCACATGCAATGTTGCAGTGAGCTATTGAAAAAGCCAAGGCCAAACATGATAAGCATCATATTCTTTATTCATTTGAAATTGGAGATAAACTTTGGTTGCATATCAAAAAATAAAGATTCACTGGCCCACGTAGGAAGATGAAGCCTTTACGATATGGTCCTTATACCATTATTTAGAAAATTGATGAAAATTCTTGTAAGCTCAACATTCCACCATACCTGCGTCTGCATCGAGTATTCAATGTGGAATTGTTTCGACCATATTTTTTGCTATTAATGGAATAAATCGACTTACATGCGACTGATCCATGAGACATCTATCCATATGTTCAATATCCCCTTGTATCGAAACCATCATTGTACAGGAAATACACCATACAAGGACACGACTAATTCCCTTGTTTCAGGTGGCTAAAGCAAGATAACTCTCATCTCAAGGAAAGTGGTATCCTCTCACTGAATTGGATCTCAAGTTTCGTGATATGCATGAGCCAGAAATGGGGACCATTGCCACTTAAGGGTGGAATTATGATCCATCCCACGTCTTAAATGGATCCATCGACTAATGCCTAGTCCCAATCGATTCCTTGGTCATATCCGTAATTCAGTTGTTCCAGCGGATCAATCAATTCGATGGGTTAGTCAAGCAACACACATGCTTGCCCGGTCTCCATTCATGGCAATGGTACTTTATGATTCTAGCACATGTAAGATGACATTTCAAGCATTCGAAAAGCATCCAAACCACCATCAACATGGAAATCATGTGTCTTCATCTTATTATAGATGGTGAATGAGAAGAAGACACATGGTCTCTTTGTAACTGAAACATGGCATGTTGTTACCCACATGTCCCTCAGAATTGTATAAATAATTGTAAGCTTGAAGATGAAAGGGATTTTGGTTGTATGCTCTTAACTGCACTAATATGAGTTCCTAAAGAGAAGGCTCGATTGGTTCCTATTATATCCTACATTCGACCTTTGTGTATGTAAATGAGTCTTTCAGCTCATTATATCCTTTTTCTTACAAACTAAGGATGCGTACCTCTTACGATGACTACTCAATACAATAAGAGTTTTCACCCATTGGTTTTCTCTATTATCAATTCCTACATCACATCATTTTGTGTTTGGTATTTTCTATTAATTTGCAGTTGTTTTGTGTTTGATGTGTTACTCCCCATCTGTTACATTGTTCAATTGTAATACTAGATTCTACCATAATAGAGGTTGAATCATTTAGTCAACTATATTGTCCCCCTATCGAATACCTGGGCGACATGGATAAATTTCAATAAAAAAATTAAAAACACACCCTAGGTCATAGGATCCAGTTGTGGGGTAGGGACTAAATGTGGTCATACTTGTGGCCACATCACCCATCCATAAACATAATTAAACTTGTCCAAATAAAATGCATAAATTAGTCATTTAAATAATAGTTAATGTCCAAAAACATTACAAAAGGTGCCCATAAAATGGTTGGGCCCACATATGACCAGTATCTATATTTGTGTAGACAAACTATGAATGCCTGATATATTTTCCTTACAAGGAATCATGTGTTAATCCCATCCTAGAAAAATATACCTTACCCAACATCCTATCACTACCACGTCCTATAATGTTTTGACATGCAAGATCCATCAAACCTTAAAACCTCTTGTAAATATCAATATAAAGAGTACAACAAAACCATCTAATCAAACACTACGAATGACCTTTGGAGATATCTATTCTAGAAGAAAGGATAACATGAGCCTAAAATCAATATACACCTGCACAAGAAAGGGAGACGAGTTATACAACTTTACCTGGTACATTTGTAAAAACCCATCCATCCCTATGTAAGGGACAATCAATGTATTAACTATGAACCAACCCAATCAAATCAACTATGAATTTGAAAATCAACCATGATTCTATTGGAAAACACAAGGATAATCTAGGTGAGTTTCATAACCATCAGATCATACTTCAATTGATCCTAATGACACAATAAAAAACACAATAGCTAAATCCATGCCAATTCAAAGATCCAATAAAAAATAACATAGAATTCTATAAATCAACCATCCAGATCCACAATTCTCACTTTATGGACTCAACAACTACTTCAAGGAATCACTGATAACATGCCTCACACAACACAAAGACTCTCCTAGCACACAACACACACCACCGGGTACATTAACAAACATGTATACTATATTTATGTTATACTACATCTTTATATTCTATGTTGCTTTAACATAAGGTTTCAATCCACTTCTATTCTATATATGTTAAAAATGAACAAATACATAATATTCTTTGTTCAAGGTAGGTAGCATTCATAGCCCAACAATTTGATTGAGACAAAAAAGTAACACAAATCCCAAACCACTGCCATAATTATAATCCAAGGCCTTGATCAAACACTCTTTAGGATTCACAACTATTCTATGAATCAAATCTTACCACTGAAAACTTGCATTGAAATCTTAGCATTGAAATACTAGCATACGCAAATGAAGATTGACATTGAATTAAGAAACCAAGGTTTGGAAACTAATGAATTCAACAACACCAACAATCAAATACACCTTGCTAAGAAATTCCACTTGAATCTAGCAAAGAAACACAATGGGAAAGCCAATGATCTATCATAGGCACCAATTATTGCCAAAGCATGCAAAAATGGTGAAATTGTTGCACATTTGAAATACATCAAAACTGATGAACTTGTCATTATAGTGTTGCATTCTTGAGAAATGCATTTGATTGCAATATTGGAGATAGGCATTAACAAAAAATTTCTATCGCATTATGCAATATGCATCAAAACTTGAAAAACCTATGACATGTTTCACTATACTTTAATAGGCTAATGTTATTTTGCAATGTGAAAGCCTGTGTCATGTTATCCTCCATAGGTTGGATGACAATTGATGCAAATGCATAAGGGAGACCTACCTTGGTAATACTTATAGAAAATTTCACTCATTTTGAATGATACTCTATATCTTAGTACTTTCACCATATGTTCACCATATTCAATAGGCTTAATTCATTAATTTTCCTCTTTAATAGTTTAAGGAAAATATGATTTATTTCTGCCTTGGAATCAATCCCATCATGGTTTTTTTAATATTTATCTACTTGCACAAATAGGCATCTATTACTGGGGTTCAAGAATGAATGATGTAACCCCCATACTTGGATCATAACATAGAATCCTTTTCTATGGCTTAACATATTCACCATATTCAAGAGACTCAATGGATTAGCTGTGTGTTTTCTCGATAGGAGTAAGGGAAACAAATAAGCTTATCTCATCATTGGAATCAATCTTCCTTCAATGTTTCAAATATTTATAATTTTACCCATATAGAGATGCCTATATTATCAAGGTTCAAGAGTGTATGGTGTATCTCTAAATTTTGGAGAATGAATGGAGAACAAATAGCATGACGAATCATACCAGCATATGCTCATGTTTATGTACCAGTATATACCTCTATACTCATGATGTATACCTTGTATACTAGTATACAGGTTGGTTACTCCCCAATTTACTTTATTAAAATCCCATTGCCTCACTATCAGTTTGATTTATGGTCAACCATTACTTTTGCGGTGTTACTTCTATCTTTACTAATTACTTCATTGTTTGTGAATACCAAATAGTGGCCTCTCAACCTATCATATTAGTGGGAATATCATAACTTATCTTAATGGATCTAAGGTGAGGTTTTTGATACACATTCTCAATAGTGGGATCAGTCTTTGTTCAATTTAAAAGAGACGAAAAATAACCCAAAACCCTTGAACCAATGCCAAAATTAGAATCCAAATCCTATATCGAGCACTCTACAGGATTGAGAGATACTTAATAAAAGTAACCCTTTATATTGAAATCATGCATATGCAACTGCACTTAAGCTAATTGTGCTTATGGATACCAAAATCAACACGCTGATGTGCACACTATTGGAACAAAGAGAAAATAGAGCATAAAAACAACAAATATAACATATAAGAGTAAGTACTTGTTGATCCTCAAATAAAGGAAATAGTTGTTAGGTATTTTAGGATACCCTAGAAAATTAGCAAACATCCCTATTAGCTTTATTGTTGAAGGATAGATTCACATTTATATAATTATATATGCATTCAATAGGTAAATTGTACATGCACCCAATAGATAAACAATAATGGATGTCACTATAATACATGTTTATACAATCATGGCAAGAGGGAACCATGCTAATCAGACAAAGAGGTCCAAAAGACGAACAACCAATGGTTCCCAACTATGATAGACTTCATCATATGAGGAAACAAACCACAATGCCAATACAAATGTTGAAAACCACAACGAGGGAGAGGAATTTGCTATCGGTCAACCATTAACCACAGTGCAAGGAAATGTCAATACAGATGTTGAAAACAATATCGAGGTAGAGGAAGTCGATGTCGCTCCACCATCAACCACATTACAAGGATTTGGTTCAAGCAAGAAGATTAGTGCTATCAGGGATTGGACAAAACATGAAATGTTGAAGGAAATTAATGATGTAGATTCAATAGATATTTGGTGAGAGAAGATGTAAAAGAAATTTGGGATTAGACCTACGTTCTTGCATTATTGGTTAAACGGTATGACTCATACCAAGAGGAGAGAGCCTCTTACAGTGTTGATTGAACATGAGGACGTGGAAGTGGTTGTTTGGTGTAAGGAGATGACATACATGTGCCATGGGATCGAGTTGATACGACTAAAATCAAATGTGGTGCAAATCTCCCAGTGAAGGACAAATCCATTCATAGATGGATTTCCTTGGAAATCACAGTGGGCAAGTTTCAAGGCTAGACACCTAGATTTTGATTTGTGAATGACAAGGCATATATATAGAGAGCACTAGATTTGTCATCCCTATAGTTGTGGCCAAGTTCTATGACACTTTATCAAGCACATATCATAATCTCTCATATGCTCCAGCCCATAGATGGAACTGTGATGAAACTGTATTACAAGCATGCATGAATAGTTGGATTCAGGTAGTTACCAAGAGAGGTTGCAGAAATGTGCCAAAAAATATGCCTAAGATCAAGGAGTGGATTAGTATTCTATGTTGCATAAATGCAGTCGATGCATCAATCCATAGATTCTATTTGTTCAAGGGAAATACCAAGATGAAGAACTACATCAAGAACCGTGATCTAGGAGCATGCATGACTGCGCATCGCAATGCATGGATGACTAAAGAACTATTCATGAATTGGATTTTCTATTTTTCTGCATTTGTGTCAGATGGTTTATCTCCTAAAAATAAACACCTGTTGATTTTTTATGGCCTTGGCAGCGAAATATCTCTACAAACTGTTAAGAAGGAAAAGAAGTTGGGAATTGATTTGTTGACTCTACCAGCACATGCCACCCATAGGTTTCTACCACTTGACATGAGTGTGTTTGGTGAATTTAAGTGTTACTTCAGGTTTGAGAGAGCTTCATGAATGGCCAAGAACTCTCAGATAGAGGTAAATAGGGATGAATTGGAAACACTTACAAGTAATGATTTTCAAAAGGAATTGAAAACCTCAAATATCAAATCCGACTTTAAGTGAACTAGAATATGGCCACTAGATTATGATGCTATCATCCATCACATGGATTGTAGCAAATAATTCTAAGGTGTAGATGCTACAAAGGATGCAACTACCATGGACAACATCTTATCCCTCTTGCAAGGGTAGGGCCAACCATTCGGTGATAATGATGATGAACAAGTCAATGAAACACAATACGATGGTCACATCAACGCTACTAATGATGTTGATGAAGCAACTAAATCAATCATGGGAGTTGGAACACACCAAACACAAATAGAACATGTAGAGAATCTTCATACTGACTCTGTTGGACTAATTATGGTTGAAGGTTCTCAAGTGAAAAAAATAATAGAAGAGTAGTTAACATTGCCAAGCCAGGTAATGCAGCCCAAGTGGATAGTGGATGCAATAATGAATATGAATAGACAGATTGTTACTAGTACCAATAAATAAATCCTCGACATGCCTTCACTGCCAGCATACTTGGACAATGAATTTTCCCACTATTATGTGGATGCATATGGTGTATAAGAAGACACTCCAGGGAATGAAGGACTAGGTGTAGATGGTGAAAACAATGTAGAAATTCCAACTGATCCTCAAAACCATCTAGGGATATCACCACTGCTTAGAAAATTCCTAAGGTTGCTAGTGGAGAAATTGAGTAGAAAGGAAAGGGAAGGAACAACAAATTTTATTCGAATAAGCAAAAGTTCATAGCTACTTACATCAAACAACTACAACTCATTTTTGGAAGAGTCTGAACAAAAGAAAAAGGAGATCCAAGAAATGAGACTTAAGAAGAAGGAAATTGTGAAGGACAGGAGGGAAACAAAGATTGTTCACATAACTACAAAATAAGGAAATGATAAAAAGAGATTTACAAAGGCAAGACAAAGAATACCATAAGCAACTGGCCAGGAAAGAAAATAAACAAAGAAAGGTCCAACGAAAACAACAAAGGGAGAAAGTGAGTAGGGAGGAGTGGACACAATTATAAATGAGATTGACCCGAGGAGGATGGTCTCATTCAATCAAATTGCGAACAATACACATTTCATTGTGGTTTCTTCCAAGACCTTATAAACATACAGGTCCCTCGGTTTCCCCCAACTGGTTTGCCTCCCTCAATATCATCTAATTGGTCCACCCCCCCTTTCTTACAGACAATGCATGGGTCAATTCAAGATGGGATTTTCCAACCCCTACAAACAATCCAGGTGTATTAGGCACAAGCTAGGGCTATGGGTTTTTAATTCCTCCTTGGTTGCAAGCAACAACATGGCATTAAGAAATTGCGAGAGGCTCAACCTAATTCGATCAAGCAAATGTAGGCACCTCAAAAAACTAGTATCAGGAAAATGTAGGAGGCTCAACAAGTTTGGGTAATGAATAAATTTAACATCCTCGAGCATAATGGTAGAGAATATTTCTGCCTAAACACATGACTTGTGGGTTTTGTAAAAAAGGCATTTTTTTAATGAATATGTATTTGGCATGGATGGTGTATAAGCGAATAATATATGCTTGAAATTATATATGGAAGCATAAGCTAAAAAGTAATGATATGCACTAGCATAAGATATTTTGAGGCCTCTTTTGTTATGATCCACCCTTCCATATTCATGGAGGAACACATTCATTTTTTGATAGGGTCACTAGTGGTTTCTATTTAGCTAAGGGCTAGGAAGAAGGTATATATATTTTTGTGGATAGGGAAGAGGGATTCATAGGATATAAAGACATTGAATATAACATTATAGACAAATATCTATGGATAGTGAATAGTGAACAACTCTTAAGAAGGATCTTCTTCAATATCTGAAGGGTATTAGTATTAAAGTGGTTCTAAAAGTTGCACAATTTAATGGTATTTTAGATTCCTATTTGTTTTTTTAATATGCATGGACATATGCTATAGTTTCTTGATTAGAAAAGAATATAATAAATGTGTCTAAGACATCTAAAGACACGTGACAATTCTCCTTCTAGAAGGAATGTTGGGATCTATGCTTTTCCCCTTTCTTTTCAAAAGTGGTTATTTATCTTACCTAATAGCAAAGTATATATCAACAAATTTTATGAGTAATTATATAAAAAAATACCTTACTATACTGCATAGGAAGTAGTAATATAATATGAGGAATCAAAACTCAAACAAACTACAATTCAATATTTACTACATGTTTATAGGTTCACAATTGTGTCTTTGACTTATGCTATTAATATTAGTTTATACAAATAAATTCAGTTTACAAGCATAATTTATGATTACGTTTTTATAAAGTATGTATATACTATCAATTTGATCATAGGATGCAAATCCTTTAGTCTAGTTCAATGTGCAAAATGTCATTCAATTGGCAGAACTCATCAATCCCTAATGAGTTATGAAAAATCATTCTCAGATAAGAGTATAGGAAGAACAATCAAGTTAAAGAAGGTTGGTTAGAAATTGGGAAAAGGCCACACACCAAATTAGATCATAATTTTCATCAAGAAAGAGGATATTTTGACCCTATTAACAACTGTGAAAGAACTAACACGAGGGTCATAATGGTATATCATGAGAGTTGATGCAAGGATTCAAAATTCTTCAAATAGAAGAGGCACACATAGCTCTTAATTCTTTTATTTCTTTTAGTTAATATAGAAATCTTGGGAAACTTTTATAACTATTCATGAAACCACAGGAAGGCACACCCTGGACTCCAAACCGATGACGCGCCCCAGCATGTCAGCAGCCCCTTCACCACCCCCGCTGGCAGTGACAATGAGGACAGGTGGCCCCATGCACACAAGAACACCCATGCGACAGGCTCACAGCTCGACAGCAGACGAAATGATGACATCTCCGGGGATGATGCCACCAACAGAACATACGATGGTGAGCTCGATCTTCCATGTAGCTCTAGTCCCCTCGACATTTAAGGTTTGATGGGTCTGATACAAAGCAGTACAACCATTCCGCTCCTTGGACGTAGTGCAACAGGCCTCCTTCCAGGCTCTTCGTTCTCTCGATCTCTCATTTCATCACCTTCGCTCTATTGTGCTCGCTCTGCTCCTGCCCATGCTCAGCTTTGCTCTTGCTCTGTTCCTGATTTCGCATTTTTGGCACCCAAGCCCACACTTAGCTCAGCTCCTGCTCTGTTTTCTCTTGCTCCAGTCCCTCTCATGCAGGAAAAGCCATGCCGCGACATCGACAAGCCAGGGGTGGGAGAGGTCGAGGAAGGGGCTGACAACCCCAGGACGCCACCCTTCCACCCACAAGCTAGCAATCAAGGCTATGCCGCAGAGGTGCCGAAAGAGATGAGAACCCTGGTTGATTATTAGGAGGATGAAGTTTTCCGCTCCCTCACAATAGTTACTCGCACCTCATCCCACAGGGGCAGTTACTTGATTTTTAAAAATCTCTTGACCAGACTCATACTCTGCTGTGTTAACACCCCACCATCCCTAATTGTGCAGCCGACCAACCTAGGCAATACTGAACCCACCCCTTCGCCTCCTCCTCCTCCTCCTCCCCCTCTCCCCTCACCCTCCACTACTCCTCCCACCCTCACCTCTCCACAACGCTAGTCCGTTCAAAAAAAGGGAAAGGTGGTTAGGAAATATTCACCTCTACAAGTGAAGAATCCATCCCCTGCCAACAAATACAGCTCGGGAAACACCAAGGATAGCGGTTCTACCAACAGTGCCTATGAACCAGGAAAGAAGACAGAAAAATGCAAGGAGCAAGGTCTGCAGTGGGGTGCTGAATACTGTTTCCCAGTCATTGAGGCCCCTTACAAGAAACTGTAATGCCAGGTGTTCAGGTTCTTCATGCTTCTCAGGTTTTGGGGATTTTGGCTCAGGTTTTCTTTCGAGCTTTCTAGTCTAGGTTAGCTCTGGTTTTTAAGAATTTCAGACAATTAATTTTGTTGTGTAAGATCTATTTTCCACATAGTGGGCAGGATCATTTTTGTACTCCCAGTCGGCCTTCTCTGGCTCTGTTTTCGTGTTCTAGAAACACACAAATCTGTATTTTTATCTATAACTATTTTTTTCCTTGATAGATTACTTCTGAACTTACAAAAAAAAACTATGCATGAAACCAAAATAATAATAATCAAGGAAATTGAAAAACAAATAAACCCTAATCATTAGAGAGATAAACCATCTGCAAATACAATGAAATGAAATGAAAGGGACAAAATCCTTCCTCATCAAAAAATAATAGTTGGTTGGACAATACCAAGTAAAAAAGATACCAATTGAGGCTATAAAGATACTACCAATCTCAATGTTATTTTGGATTAATTGTTTAAAGGAGGGATGAGATATTTCCAATCATGTAAAATGCCATAAAATTAACTATAAAATTTATGATGCAAACTCAAAAAAACACTACAAAGCAAGATCCAAACACAACTAGGAAACCTTCATGTCGATTGTCTCTAAGACATAGCCATTACCACTTTAAAGGAACTGAAAAAAAAATAGTTACAAGTCACAAACAATTACCACCATTAAATACATGGAAACACACAGAGGCTCTTAGAACCATACCTTTGCAAAGAAAATGAGGATGAACACAAAATAGTATTAAAATTTTACAACAATAAAATCGTAAATCAATAGGTAACCAGTAGCAATAGTAATTAATAATAGTAAATATAGTTTATGGAGAGAAGTGTCTCTTCAATATTTGATGGCCAAGGCATATTTAAGACGGCCATATTCATTGTAATCAATCATCCATTCATATATTCATTATTTATTCATTCATATTCTAAAGCTAGACCATCTTCCTCCTTAACCTGGATATAGGCTAGCTAATTATAATCGGATACGGTGTAACATTTGGTATCAGAGCAGTTGCTTTTCCCTTGAGATCGGATTCGGCTCCTCAAACATTTGAGCTCGGTTTCAGCTCACCCATTCACACCTTACCTCAATCAAAGCTCATCCAATCCACTCACACATTCACTATCTCATGGTACTCCTTCCTTATACCCCTCCTCCCCACCAACACCCATTCTCCCCTGTCGATGCATTTGCGCTGCTCGCCATTCGTGCTCCATCCTTCATTGGTCTCCCTCCTCCTCACACTCTTTTTGCGCCCACTCCATTTCTAAGCTCACTCCCTCTCCAAATACACACTTCCCTCCCCGCGTCCCTCCCCTAATGGAAAACAAACTCAATGAAAATTGATGTGGATGTTAAATCTAAATTTCTATCTATACTTTAGAGTTGGAAAGTCAAGTTCATGGATCAAATTTGAAGGGTAGGGTCCCATTTCACTTTGAAGGGCTCTCAGAAATTGAACCCTTCAATGTTGGCATTTAAAAATAAATCTTTCTTTTCATTTGAAAATGTAAGTGTACAACAAAATTTCATTATTTATTAAAAACTGTGTATAAAAAAAATGACAATAAGAAGAAATCTCAATTGATTCAACATTTACATGGAATTAGCGAGGTAAACCATGTACATGATGATTTATCACTTCCAGATTTCTTTTTATTGGGGATTACTCAAGAGTTAGTATAGAGGAGAAAAAACTAAAATAAAGGTTGAGAATGAAGAACATGTACTGGTGATGGAAGATGAGACTGGGAAAAAACTCATTTAGAAAGAGATTGGTGCACTTGTTTTGTTAATGTGAACATAGCCATAACCATTATGAGTATTGGTTTTTTGTATTGCATTGTTCTTTGGCCTATTTATTTTGTGAAGGGAAATGTTTGTTTCCTCTCATGCGTAAGTGATTAGAGTAGTTGAGAACTAATCCCAACCTTATTTGAATGCATAATATGAAATTGGGGGTGAAAGTAGCCCATGTTAGGATATTTAGACACATAGGAGTTAGTCAAGATCAACTTGTGTAATATATCCATTAGGTAAAGTGTGTTTCTTTAGTATGCATTAGTATGCATAGTAAATATTTAATCCAACGGTCATGATATGTTCTAGACATAGAATGATATGATGGTTCAACTTCTCTTGCATCATACCCACCCTTGATCCGTGGCTTAACACCCGATTATTCCATGATCTCTATAAAGAGCATGGAGGGTCATTGGCTAGTTGATCGATTATGAGAAGCTCATTTGTAACTTTCTTTCTTTTGCATAATAAATTGCCTCAAGTAGCTATTTGGCTAGGGCCGTGGAGTGTTTCCCTCTCGAGGGTTTTAACGACGTCAAAACATCTGTGTTAATCTATGATCTGTTTGTGTGAATGGATATTCTTGGTGTTTGGTCATTTGGGAGTACCCTGTGTACCTGAACATGGTATCAGAGCATTTATGAAGAGTTGTTCTGGTTATGATCTAGATCTTGAACTGGTGTTGCAAAAACTTTGAAAGGGTTTCTGGTTCTGGAATTTTCATTCATTTCTGGGCCATGGGAGGTCTTACAATGCGTCCAGAGCATCGTTTCCATTGCAAAATAGTTTTCATTTCATCAAAAACTATTTCTGTTTTCTCCAGAAACGCAGATTTCGACAGATCTGAAGGTATAATGTTATAGTGACATTTAAAATATATATATATATATATATATATAGTAATACATATTGTATCAGTTTTATTATTATATTTTTTTTCTCAGACTGTTTCCTTCCCTGTTTGCATATGCTCTTTACCATGCACCTTGCACAATCGCGACAAATCAGAATTAGAAAAGGAACGAGTTTCTCTTGACTGCGTATGCTAAGTTGTCGTGCACCTTCTGCAATCACGACGAATCAGAAACAGAGAGAAAACATAGAATTTTTGGGAAGCTAACGAGATATAACCCCAAAAACGTGGAAACATTTTTTTCTTTTAGTTTGTGGTGTGATTTGCAGGAAAAAGAAGCAAGCATAGAGACCGAGAGAGACGAGTTAAAAAAAAAACCCATTTCTCCTTCCCTTCTTTTACGTACTTTTTAATCTTAGCTCACTTAGTTCAAAGTTGTTTTATTCTTTAATAGGTCTTGAATTCAAGTCTTATTAAGTTACTTTTTTAATAGTGCATGCAATTTCTAATTTTAAGTTACTTTATTGTAAAATGCATTTCACTTAAATTAAAAATAAAATAAAAGTGAGTCATTTAAGTCTTTTTCATGCACTATTTAAAAGTAACATCATTGTAAAAGTGAAAGCACTTATTTTACAAAAGTAATTCACTCCAAACAACTTTATTGTAAAGTGATTGTCAAAGGTTCATCTTGGGAAGAGGGGGTTCTTTTTTTAGTTGGTCATTTTCTATCTTCCACGTCACTATTGGGGACATCTTCAACATTTTCTTTTATTAAGCATAACTTCCTCCTTCAGAATCAGTTTTTAGTGCCGTTTTTTTAAACAACCTAATTTTTCGATCTATTTTCATCCAAACAATTGGTTTCTTTTTTTCAACCATTATTTTATAGTATGGCCGCCCCTTGTGATATTCTACTTACCAGTTCCAACTGTTTTTCATGAAAATCTTGTATGGAGGATGTTCTACAAAGTAGGGGACTTTTTAGAATTACCTGATGAAAAGAAACATAACCCACTGATGATGATAATAAAATAAAATGGGCAAATAGATGCGATGAAGCTCGTGGATTGATTGGGATGTCAATATCTACTGATTTGTGATTCCACATATCTGGAATTGATGAACCTGATAAAGCTTGGAAAAAATTGGAATTTGTGTTTAGTAAACACAATGAAATTCGATGTCATCAACTTGAGAATGAGTTGATTTATTTAAATCTAAGTTATTTTTCATGCATTCAAGATTATGTATCTAAGTACAAAACTCTTAAACTCTTATGTGAAGAATGCAAGATTAAGAGAGAAGACAAATGATGCAATTTATCATATTCTTTCCAAACTTGGAACTGCATATTCTATTTTTGTATCTACATTTTACTCTATGAAAGAATCCTTGAATGAAACTAGCTATCAAGAGCATAGTCTTGAATTGTTTTTTGATTCATTGATTAAAGAGTAAGATAAGCTCATCCATCTTGCAATGATCAACAATGCAGATACATCTGAGAAAGCCTTATTGTCCCAACAGAAAGAAAAGTCCAAGCCTCCCAAGAAACAAAATTTTTGCAATAATAATCTAAACAAGGGTCCCAAACCCTCTTAGTCAGCTCCTTCTTTAAAAAATGACAAAGGATCCAAACCCAAAGGAAAGAAGACTGAGCGTCATTGCAACTATTGCAGGAAATATAATCATGATGAATCTAAGTGTTTCAAGAAGATGACAACCTTGGAAGCAGCAATGAAGAAGCACCACATCAGCCTAGATTCACCTTCAGAATCTACCTCTCATGGACATGCACTTTGTGCTTCTGGTTATTCTTATACTACATCATCTTCTTCTACTACTAAAAATGAATGGCTCATTGAATCTGGAGCATCTTATCATATGTGTTATCTCCTAAAATAATTTTTTTAAATAGGTCAAACTCAGACAATTTATTTTTGCATAGTAAAGAAGATTCCAGGGTATATTATGAAAGATTTTTGGGTGATTAACAAAATTGGGATGCTTGGTGTTCTGTTTTTCAAAAAAAATTGAAAGTTTAGCTTTCATTGGCTTAGGCAAACTTTTCAACGGTTCATTATCCACCGAAAAGCCCAGCTTTCGAAAGCTAACAATTAGGACTCAGGACTAAGTTAACCACCAAAATCCTGTTGACTCCGTTTTTATTGAAAATTTTGGAAAAGGAGCTTTAGGTGGCTTTGTGAACTTTTCAATAGTTCATTAGCCACCGAAAAGCCCAGCTTTCGATAGGTTAACAATTCAGTCCAGGAAGACATTAACCACCAAAAGCTCATCAACTACGTTTTTGGATAAATTATGAAAGGACAGCTTTCAGTGGCTTAGGCGAACGTACTAACGGTTCATTAGCGACCAAAAAGCCTAGCTTTCAGCAGCTTACAGGTTAGACCTAAGATTCCCTTAACCGTCGAAAGTGCCAAAAGAGGAAAACGGTTAGCATAAAGAACGCCATGATCAAACACTTAATCGTCGAAAAGACCAGGGGACTGCAGAAAACCATGAGTTGGTGAATAAAAGGTCGTTATTAAACTGAAGTGACCAATAGAGACCAAAACCCTCGCCTATCTTCCATCTGTCCCATGACTGTAGTTGAACCACCACAAAACATTAAGTCCCAGTTAAAAATATCACTGCGCTGATCATCTCACGGTTCTCATTAGAACTGACTGTCCCACTGCTCAAGTACCAATTATTGATCAGCCCCTCAAAATAAGCACCCTCTCCTCAATTCATTCCACATTTCCTGTATGCATTCTCACTAAGCCAAACCCTATCTGGATCCAGCATTGTAGTATCCTTCCCTAGGGTTTGGATTTCAATTTTGCAAGCGCAACAGAACATTCAAGAAGATGAAGAGAGGAGGAGGACCCGCTCAAAAACTCAAAACACAGGTTTTTGTGGCCAAGTGTTGTTTCAAAACGGTCTCTAAGCCACCAAAAGCGGACTTTCGACAGTTAAGACTGAAATTTTAGGGCGCTCCAAGCCACCGAAATTGGCGTCTTATTGTGAAAAGACATTATATTAAAACGGTGATTCTGAGCGACTGGAGAATCATTTTGCAAAACACTCGAAGGTTTTTTTTCCTAACATTGCATAGAACAATAACCTCTCTCAGTATTCCTGCAGGTGCTGCATATTGGGGGAATCAAATCCATCTCTGAGCCCTAATTTCGGATCTCAGAATTTCCCTGTTTGACACATATTTTTGAAATAAAGACCTCTGGAAAATGAAAACGAAGTTCAAAAAATACAGGGATTTTTGCTCACAACAAACCAATATACAAAAACCTATTTCGGTTTATACACAGATGTCACATATTTGGAGAAACAAATCCATCTTTGAGCCCCAGTTTTTTAGTAGTTTGGCCAAAGTTTTGGGGCAAAAGATGACCTGTCATTGGGGTGAGAAGAAATCTCTTGATTTGTATCTCGCTGATTTCTATGCTTTGAAGAGAGCGGAATATGAAACTTTGCCTATCTTCAATTGAATATTCTACAACACTTATCATGATATGCCTTTGGAGATCCAGCCCACAAAGACAATTTCCATGATATATTATGTAATGGGACTACATTCAAAACTTACCCTTCTTCTGCTAGAAAGGAAATCTTCATCATTAAGCATTCTATTTGAAGATGCTTTAGAGATGGAGGAAAACATTTGTGCTTCAAGGAGAATCCCAGAGCAGCTTGATTTTGAAAACCATCATCTACCTGAGCCAGATAAATATCAGTATGATTCAGATTTTGAACAAGAAGATTATGAGTCTGGAGCAAATTTGGAACAGCAGCAAGCATGTGAGCTCATTTCAGATTTATAATTAGATTCTTCAGTGATTGCAAAGTACTCCCAAGACAGGTATGAATACAGATTTTATGATCAGTTTGCAAACCAGGATGAGCCTATGATAACTGATGATTGTATAGGAAATTAACTGTTTTCAACTAATCTTTATTCATATGATGTAAACCATGCTTTATCATCCTATTATGAGCACTATTCTCAAAAGGAAATTTTAATGATTGATGATGAAGATTTGATCATAAGAGAACAAGAAGGTCATCTGTTTTTCAGCAAAGAAGCAGTCATTTTTGAGCAAGGGTTCTTCGTGGATAAACATGTTTTTTATCATGGTTTCAAAGACTCGGTGGCAGCTTCCATGGACTCATACTTTTCAGAGAACCTAAAGATTTCAGATTTCCTTAGATTGCCATTGGTTATGGGTAAGTATGGTTTCCTGAAAAACTTCCTATCATTGTTGTTACATGTCAAATATCATTTGTTGATTAGTGATAAAGATGAAATTTCTTCAGTATTTAAATTGCTTGGATGGCTATTATGGAAATCAGCCTTTACGTAACCTGAATGCAGAAAAGGTTAGAGTCGGAATAGGTAGGAGAATAAGCTTTTAATATGAGCAGATAGGTCATTTTCAGTTGTTTTGATGAATAAGCAAAGCGTGCTACAGGCAGGTTGCAGGGGATCAGTTATAAAGGACAAATGACTCCATGCCCAATGGAACACTAGAAGACAGCTTTAAATTCTTATTTTTTTAGCAAAGGCATTTGGTCTGGGATTCTTGGGACCTCACAGGGAGGCTACCATCCTCGAGTAGGAGCCAGATGTTATCTCCTAAAATAAATTTTTTTAATAGGTCAAACTTAGACAATTTATTTTTGCATAGTAAGGAAGATTTCAAGGAATATTATGAAAGATGTTTGGGTGATTACCAAAATTGGGATGCCTGATGTTATTTTTTTCAAAGAATATTGAAAGTTTATCTTTCGGTGTCTTGGGAAAACTTTTCAACAGCTCATTAGCCATTGAAAAGCCCAGCTTTTAGCAGCTAACAATTTGGACTTAGGACTAAGTTAACCACCGAAAGCCTGTTGACTCTGTTTTAATTGCAAATTTTGGAAATGGAGCTTTCGATGGCTTAGGTGAACTTTTCAACAGTTCATTAGCCACTGAAAATCCCAGTTTTGGCAGCTTAACAATTTGGTCCAGGAAGACATTAACCACCGAAATCTCATCAACTACGTCTTTGGATAAATTATGAAAGGGAAGCTTTCGGTGGCTTAGGCGAATGTACCAACGGTTCATTAGCCACCAAAAATCCTAGCTTTCGGCAGCTTACAAGTTAGACCTAAGATTCCCTTAACCGTCGAAAGTTCCAAAAGAGGAAAGCGGTTAGCATATCCATCGAAATCAATGCCGTCAGCGTAAAGAACGTCATGATCAAATAATTAAGCGCCAAAAAGACTGGGGGACTGCAGAAAACCATGAGTTGGTGAATAAAAGGTTGTTATTAAACTGAAGTGACTGATAGAGACCAAAAACCTAGCCTATCTTCCATATGTCCCATGACTGCAGTTGAACCACCACAAAACATTAAGTCCCAGTTAAAAATATCACTGTGCTAGTCATCTCACGGTTCTCATTAGAACTGACTGTCCCACTTCTCAAGAAACAATTACTGATCAGCCCTTCAAAATCAGCACCCTCTCCTCAATTCATTCCACATTGCCTACATGCATTCTCACTAAGCTAAGCCCTCTCTGGATCCTGCATTGTAGTATCCTTCCCTAGGGTTTGGATTTCAATTTTGTAGGTGCAATAGAACATTCAAGAAGATGAAGAGAGGAGGAGGACCCGCGCAAAAAATCAAAACACAGGTTTTCGTGGCTAATACTTGTTTCAAAACGGTCTCTAAGCCACCAAAAGCGAACTTTCGACAGCTAAGACTGAAATTTCAAGGCGCTCCAAGGCACCAAAATTTGTGTTTTACTTTCAAATGACATCATTTTAAAACGGTGATTCTAACTGACCGGAGAAACATTTTGCAAAACGCTTGTAGGTTTTTGTTCCTCCCATGTCACAGAACCATAACCTCTCTTATCTTTGCTACAGGTGTTGCATATTGGGTGGAATCGAATCCATCTCTGAGCCCTAAGTTTTGGATCTTAGACTCATTCCATGTTTGACACAAGTTTTTGAAATACAGACCTTTGGAAAATGAAAATGAATTTCAAAAAACGGAGAGAGGTTTTTGCTCACAACAAATTAATATACAAAAACCTCTTTCGGTTTATACATAGATGTCATAGATTTGGAGAAACAAATCCATCTCTGAGCCCCAGGTTTTCAGTAGTTTGGCCAAAGTTTTGAGGCAAAAGATGACCTGCCATTGGGGTGAGAACAAATATCTTGATTTGTATCTCGCTGATTTCTATGCTTCGAAGAGAGAGGAAGATGAAAATTTTCCTATCTTCAATCGAATATTCTACAACACTTATCATGATATGCCTTTGGAGATTTGGCCCACAGAGACAAATGCCATGATATATTATGTAATGGGACTACATTCAAAACTTGCCCTTCTTCTGCTAGAAAGGAAATCTTTATCATTAAGCATTATGTTTGAAGATGCTTTAGAGGTGGAGGAAAACATTTGTGCTTCAAGGAGAATACCATAGTAGCTTGATTTTGAAAACCATCATCTACCCGAGCTAGATAAATATCAATATTATTCAGATTTTGAACAGGAAGATTATGAGTCTGAAGCAGATTTGGAATAGCAGCAAGCATGTGAGATCATTTCAGATATAGAATCATATTCTTCAGTGATTGCAAAGTACTCCCATGACATGTATGAATATGGATTTTATGATCATTTTGCAAACCAGGATGAGCGTATGATAACTGATGATTGTATAGGCAATTATCTGTTTTCAACTCATCTTTATTCATATGATGTAAACCCTGTTTTATCATCCTATTATGAGCACTATTATCAAAAGAAAATTTTAATGATTGATGATCAAGATATTTTCATAAGAGAACAATAAGGTCATCAATTTTTCAGCAGAGAAGCAGTCATTTTTTAGAAAGGGTTCTTCGTGGATCAACATGTTTTTTATCATGGTTTCAAAGACCCGGTGGAAGCCTTCATGGACTCATACTTTTCAGAGAACCTGACGATTTCAGATTTCTTTAGATTGCCATTGTTTATGGGTAAGTATGGTTTCCTAAAAAACTTCTTATCATTACCGTTACATGTCAAATATCATTTGTTGATCAGTGATAAAGATGAAATTTCTTCAGTATTTAAATTGCTTGGATGGATGTTATGGAAATTAGCCTTTACCTAACCCAAATGCAGAAAATGTTAAATTAGGAATAGGTAGGAAATTAAGCTCTTAATATGAGAAGATAGGTCATTTTCAATTGTTTTCATGAATAAGCAAAGAGTGCTACAGGCAGGTTGCAGGGGATCAGTTATAAAGGACAAATGACTCCATGCCCAACGGAACACTAGAAGATGGCTTTAAATTCTTATTTTTTGCATAGTAAGGAAGATTTCAGGGTATATTATGAAAGATGTTTGGGTGATTAACAAAATTGGGATGCCTGGTGTTCTTTTTTTCAAAGAAATTTGAAAGTTTAGCTTTCGGTGGCTTAGGCGAACATTTCAACAGCTCATTAGCCACTGAAAATCCTAGCTTTTGGCAGCTAACAATTTGGACTCAGGACTAAGTTAACCACTGAAATCCTGTTGACTCCATTTTTATTGAAAATTTTGGAAAAGGAGATTTCGGTGGCTTAGGCGAAATTTTCAACAGTTCATTAACCATCGAAAATCTCAGCTTTCCGCAGCTCAATAGTGAATCGGTCCACGAAGACATTAACCACCGAAATCTCATCAACTACGTTTTTGGATAAATTATGAAAGGGCAGCTTTCGGTGGCTTAGGCGAACATACCAACGGTTCATTAGCCACCAAAAAGCCTAGATTTCGGCATCTTACAAGTTAGACCTAAGATTCCCTTAAACGCCAAAAGCAGCAAAAGAGGAAAACAGTTAGCATATCCATCGAAATCAACCCCGTTAGCATAAAGAACGTCATGATCAAACACTTAACCGTCGAAAATACTGGGGGACTGCATAAAACCATGATTTGGTGAATAAAAGGTCATTATTAAACTGAAGTGACTGATAGAGACCAAAACCTTAGCCTATCTTCCATCTGTCCCATGACTGCAGTTGAACCACCACAAAACGTTAAGTCCCAGTTAAAAATATCACCGCGCTGGTCATCTCACGATTCTCATCAGAACTGACCGTCCCATTACTCAAGTACCAATTACTGATCAGTCCCTCAAAATCAGCACCCACTCCTCAATTCATTCCACATTTCTTGCATGCATTCTCACTAAGCCAAGCCCTCTCTGGATCCAACATTGTAGTATCCTTCCCTAGGGTTTGGATTTCAATTTTACAGGCACAACAGAACATTGAAAAAGATGAAGAGAGGAGGAGGACCCACTCAAAAACAAAAAACACAGGTTTCCATGGCTAAGTGTTATTTCAAAACAGTCTCTAAGCCACCAAAAGCGGACTTTTGACAGCTAAGACCGAAATTTTAGGGCACTCGAAGCCACCGAAATTGGTGTTTTACTATGAAAATACATCATTTTAAAACGTTGATTTTCAGCGACCGAAGAATCATTTTACAAAACGCTCGTTTTTTTTTGTTCCTAACATGCCAGAGAACAATAGCCTCTCTCAATTTTCTTACACATGTTGCATATTGGGAGAATCGAATCCATCCCTGAGCCCTAATTTTCGGATCTCAGAATTTCCTTGTTTGACACATATTTTTGAAATACAGACCTCTAGAAAACGAAAACGAATTTCAAAAAACTGAGAGGGGTTTTTGCTCAAAACAAAACAGTATACCAAAACCTATTTTGGTTTATACAAAATTGTCACAGATTTGGAGAAACAAATCCATCTCTGAGCCCCAGTGTTTTAGCAATTTGGCCAAAATATTGGGGCAAAAGATGACCTATCATTGGGGTGAGAACAAATCTATTGATTTGTATCTCGTTGATTTATATGCTTTGAAGAGAGAGGAAGATGAAACTTTTCCTATCTTCAATCGAAGATCCTACAACACTTATCATGATATGCCTTTGGAGATCCGACCCATAGAGACAACTGCCATGATATATTATGTAATTGGACTACATTCAAAACTTGCCCTTCTTCTACTAGAAAGGAAATATTCATCATTAAGCATTATGTTTTAAGATGCTTTAGTGGTGGAGGAAAACATTTGTACTTCAAGGAGAATCTGAGAGCAGCTTGATTTTGAAAACCATCATCTACCTGAGCCAGATAAATATCAGTATGATTCATATTTTGAACAGGAAGATTATGAGTCTGAAGCAAATTTGGAACAGTAGCAAGCATGTGAGCTCATTTCAGATTTAGATTCTTGGGACCTCACAGGGAGGCTCCCATCCCCGAGTAGGAGCTAGATGTTATCTCCTAAAATAAAAATTTTAAATAGGTCAAACTCAGACAATTTATTTTTGCATAGTAAGGAATATTTCAGGGTATATTATGAAAGGTGTTTGGGTGATTAACAAAATTGGGATGTGTGGTGTTCTTTTTTCAAAGAAATTTGAAAGTTTAGCTTTCGGTGGCTTAGGTGAACTTTTCAACAGCTCATTAGCCATCGAAAAGGCCATCTTTTGGCAGCAAACAATTTGGACTCAGGACTAAGTTAACCACTGAAAGCCTGTTGACTCTGTTTTTATTGAAAATTTTGGAAAAGGAGCTTTCGGTGGCTTAGGAAAACTTTTCAACAGTTCATTAGCCACCGAAAATCCCAACTTTCGGCAGCTTAACAATTCGGTCCAGGAAGACATTAACCAGCCAAATCTCGTCAACGATGTTTTGGATAAATTATGAAAGGGCAACTTTCAGTGGCTTAGGCGAACATACCAACGGTTCATTAGCCACCAAAAAGCCTAGCTTTTGGCATCTTACAAGTTAGACCTAAGATTCCCTTAAATGCCGAAAGCACCAAAAGAGGAAAATGGTTACATATCCATTGAAATCAACGCCTTCAGCATAAAGAACGTCGTGATCAAACAGTTAACCACCGAAAAGACTGGGGGACTACAGAAAACCATGAGTTGGTGAATAAAAGGTTGTTATTAAACTGAAGTGACTGATAGAGACCAAAACCCTAGCCTATCTTCCATCTGTACCATGACTGTAGTTGAACCACCACAAATCGTTAAGTCCCAGTTAAAAATATCACTGCGCTTGTCATCTCACGGTTCTCATCAGAACTGACTATCCCATTGCTCAAGTACCAATTACTGATCAACCCCTCAAAATTAGCACCTTGTCCTCAATTTGTTCCACATTTCCTGCATCCATTCTCACTAAGCCAATCCCTCTCTGGATCCAACATTGTAGTATCCTTCCCTAGGGTTTGGATGTCAATTTTGCAGGCGCAACAGAACATTCAAGAAGATGAAGAGAGGAGGAGGACCCGCTCAAAAATTCAAACCATATATTTCCATGGCTAAGAGTTGTTTCAAAACGGTCTCTAAGCCACCAAAAGTGGACTTTCGGCAACTAAGACCGAAATTTCAAGGCACTCCAAGCCACCAAAATTGGCGTTTTACGGTGAAAATACATCATTTTAGAACGGTGATTCTGAGCGACTGGAGAATTATTTTTCAAAACTCTCAAAGGTTTTTGTTCCTAACATGTCCTTGAACAATAAACTCTCTCAGTTTTCCTACATGTTTTTCATATTAGGATAATCGAATCCATCTCTGAGCCCTAATTTTCGGATCTCAAAATTTTTCTGTTTCACACATATTGTTGAAATACAGACCTCTGGCAAATGAAAACGAATTATAAAAAACTGAGACAGGTTTTTTCTCACAACAAAGCAATATACAAAAAATTCTTTCGGTTTATACACAGGTGTCACATATTTTGAGAAACAAATCCATCTCTGAGCCCTAGTTTTTCAACAGTTTGGCCAAAATTTTGGGGCAAAAGATGACCTGTCATTGGAGGGAGAACAAATCTCTTGATTTGTATCTCGCTGATTTCTATGCTTTGAAGAGAGTGGAAGATAAAACTTTTCCTATCTTCAATTGAAGATTCTACAACACTTATCGTGATATGCCTTTGGAGATCTGGCCCACAGAGACAGCTGCCATGATATATTATGTAATGGGACTACATTCAAAACTTGCCCTTCTTCTGCTAGAAAGGAAATCTTCATCATTAAGCATTATGTTTGAAGATGCTTTAGAGGTGGAGAAAAACATTTGTGCTTCAAGGAGAATCCTAGAGCAGCTTGATTTTGAAAACCATCATCTACCTGAGCCAGATAAATATCAGTATGATTCAGATTTTGAACAGGAAGATTATGAGTCTGAAGTAGATTTGGAACAACAGCAAGAAAGTGAGCTCATTTAAGATTGATAATTAGATTCTTTAGTGATTGCAAAGTGCTCCTAAGACAGGTATGAATACAAATTTTATGATCAATTTGCAAACCAGGATGAGGCTATGATAACTGATGATTGTATAGGCAATTATATGTTTTCAACTGATCTTTATTCATATGATGTAAGCCATGTTTTATCATCCTATTATGAGCACTATTCTCAAAAGGAAATTTTAATGATTGATGATCAAGATTTGATCATAATAGAACAAGAAGTTCATCAGTTTTTCAGTAGAGAAGCAGTCATTTTTTAGCAAGGGTTCTTCGTGGATCAACATGTTTTTTATCATGGTTTCAAAGACCCGGTGGCAGCCTTCATGGACTCATACTTTTCAGAGAACCTGAAGATTTCAGATTTCCTTAGATTGTCCTTGTTTATGGGTAAGCATGGTTTCCTAAAAAACTACTTATCATTGTTGTTACATGTCAAATATCATTTGTTGATCAGTGATAAAGATGAAATTTCTTCAGTATTTAAATTGCTTGGATGGCTGTTATGGAAATCACCCTTTACCTAACCCGAATGCAGAAAATGTTAGAGTAGGAATAGTTAGGAAAATAAGCTCTTAATATGAGCAGGTAGGTAATTTTCAGTTGTTTTCATGAATAAGCAAAGCATGCTACAGGCAGGTTGCAGGGGATCAGTTATAAAAGACAAATGACTCCATGCCCAATGGAACACTAGAAGATAGCTTTCAATTCTTTTTTCAGGAAAGGAATTTGCTCTAGGATTTTTGGGACGTCAAAGGGAGGCTCCCATCACCGAGTAGGAGCAATATGTTATCTCCTAAAATAATTTTTTTAAATAGGTCAAACTCAAACAATTTTCTTTTGTATAGTAAGGAAGATTTCAGGGTATATTATGAAAGATGTTTGGGTGATTAACAAAATTGGGATGCTTGGTGTTCTTTTTTTCAAAGAAATTTGAAAGTTTAGCTTTCGTTGGCTTTGGCGAACTTTTGAACAGATTATTAGCCACCAAAAAGCCCAGCTTTCGAGAGCCAACAATTTGGAAATAGAAATTAGGGAGAAACTGAAGCATGTAATTTAAGAGTTAAGAGTCTAAGTCCTGACCTCCGACAGTCCTATACTCATAAACCCATGATAATTTTTTTCTCCGATTGACTTTGCCAATCTCTTTAATTTTAGGGAAGCTCTATCTAGCCTACCCAACGTTCTACCTTTGCTTCTCTTTCTCCTACATGTGGCGAAGGTGGCACCTTCGATTTGTCCACCACATAAGACAACGAGGAATCAGAGTGTGCAACTGTTGTCTTCTATAGAAAGACGATTTAAATCAACACCATCTCAATTCTCCAATATCTCTGTGCTCGTGAGTTGGTTTACCTTTCCCGAGGTAGGAGAATGCATGTTTGTGTATTTCACATGATTACAAAAAAAATCATTTTATAATTGCTTCGACATAACATAGATATATATTTGCAGGTGAGGGAAAACTGGGTATTGTTTTCGTGAGGTGTCTGAATACTTTCAGATATCATTCTTCGTTTCGAGGGTGCTCAAGGTACATATTCAAGAGCCCACGACAGGAAGAGGAAGAAGAAGAAGAAGAGGAATCAAGTCAAAAGGTGAGGCAAGTAAGGAGGGGAGACGTAATAGCGATATTTGTAGGACCAGCCCATTGGTGGTATAATGATGGTAACGAGCCTCTCCAAATTGTATACATTGTCGACACAGCCAGCCCTCATAATTATCTCAGGCACAGGAGTTACCGCGTAAGAATCCTGATAAATTTTGTAATGATAATCTTTAGTTAGGTATATGAAAAATTCTTTCATTTCTTTTAGAGTTGACTATATGCATAATGTACAATCCTTCTCTGTTGTTGGCCCTTCATTCTAGTTGCCTTTGTCTCTACTGCCTGACCCCCTTCCTCCGATGAAATGAAATACTAAGCGGCCTAGGTGGACCGTGGGAGATTGGGAATGTAATTCAAATGATTATGACCGTAGTAAATGGATGAAAATTGGAATAAATCCTAGAATCCTGGACTAACTAGTATAGGATATAATTCATGAACACAAACAAAAGGCGACATGCTGCTATCTTGCAACCAAATATCCGTCATCCAAGCCCTGTGGTGGTCATAATATAAATGTATGGCACCCCTGGTCTGGAAACTTACAGACTCATTGGATTGGGTTAGGTTTGAATATGAGAAAGATTGCTCAATGCATTGTAAATTACAACTTGTAAGTTTTAACAAAAAAAAAAACACCATTAGTTTTTCCTTACGTAATGGAGGGTTATCAAATCAATTCACCATCCATAGATATGACTCATAAGAAATTAATTTCACATCATATACTCAAATACTCAAGTGACTTGTAAGTTGTGATATCAATTCACATCATATACTCAAAGACTCAAGTGACTTGTACGTTGTGAGATCAAATGAATCGGTGAACAAGAAGATGTCAGCTGAACAACCGAGTTGGAAAGATTGCATCCTCTTAGAACAATATTTAATGAAGTTGGTGAATCAGTAATGCATTCCTATGCCATTAAATGCTTTCAAAGTGAACCAAGAATCCGAGTCACAGTCTCGACTCACCGAGTTTAACTTGGCAGTGGGCAGCCAAATGGCCCATCGTGGTCTGTGCCCATTGGGACCAAGATCCTCATCTGACTATTAGAGGGAACTTGGGGAGACTCTCAGTCTCGACTCTCCCACAATCCACTGAATCACTGATAACCCCTAGAAAGAAAAATTATTTACCCAAGTTTATTCAATTTCATTATGGATAGGCTGGAAATGAAACTAAATTTTTTTTTCATAGTAAAATTCCTTGTGGCCTTCTATGAATATTAAAATGTCCTTTGAAAGGATCTGAAGGCTTCAAATTTGAAGCTTGGTCTTAGGTTCAGCGTTTATGCAAGCCCCATAGTATTATGTGCTTTGTAACATGCATCATCATGTGCTTTGTAACCAGGTTTCAAATTTGAAGCCTTCATAGCCCTTCAAAGGCTATTTTAGCCTTCATAGAAGGCCACAAATAATTTTACCATGCTAAAAAAATTTAGTTTCATTTTTAGCCCTTCAATAATGAAATTGAGTAAGCCTTGGTAAATTTGCAATAGAAGGGAAGCTACAGAATTTGCCCTTCGAGCAGTGATTCAATGGATTGTGGGATAGTTGGATCATGGATGAGGATATTTCTCCCAATGGGCATGGACCACATTGGACCACTGGGATGCCCAGTGCCAAGTTCAACTCGATGAGTCGGTATTGTGACTCGGGATTCAATGTTCACTTTCAAAGAATTTAATGGCATTGGCATGCATTAGTGATTCACCAACTTCATTAAATCTTAGCTTGAGAGGATGCCATCCTTCCAACTCAGTTTTCCATATGGGATCTGCTTGTTCACCGAGTCACGTGATCTCACAACTTACAAGTCACTTGAGTATTTTAGTATATGCTCTAAAATTAAATGCTCGTATGAGTCATATCTATGGATGATGAATTGATTTGATAAACCTCCACTTTTAAGGCTCCATAAGGAAAAACTAATGGTGTTGTTTTTTGGGTTACAACTTACGAGTTATAATTTACAATGCGTTGAGAAACCTTTGCCAGATTCAAACCTAACCTGGTCCAATGGGTATGTAAGTTTCTAGACTAGGGTTTCACTCAGTGCCGTATATTTCTATTATGATGACCACAAGACTGGAATGACATATCTTTGGTCGCAGGCTAACAACACCTCACCTTTTGTTTGTGTTCATGAATCATTTCCTATACTTGTTAGTCCATGATACCAATATTTATTCCAATTTTCATTCATTTACTAGGGTCATAGTCATTTGAATCACACTCCCATTCTCCCACGGTCCACCTACGACGCTTAGTCTGCCATCTCATCGGAGGAAGGCGGTTAGGCAACAAAGACAAAGGAAACTGGAACGGAGGTCCAATGAGAGAGAATGATTGTACAATATGCATATAGTCAACTCTAAAAGAAACAAAAGAATTTGTCATATACCTAACTAAATATTATCATTACATAATTTGTTGGGATTCTTACAAGGTAACTCCTGTTCCTGAGCTAATTATGAGGGTTGGATGTGTTGGAAATGTCTACGATTTGGAGAGGCTTGTTGCCATCATTATACTACCAATGGGTTTCTCCTGCAAATATCTCTATCACGTCTCCCCTCCTCACTGGCCTCACCTTTTGACTTGAGTCCTCTTCTTCTTCCTCCTCTTCCTCCCGTGGGATCTCTGATTTGTGCCTTGAGCTCCCTTGAAACAAAGAATGATCTTTGAAAGTCTCCATACACCTCAGGGAAAAAATACCCAGTTTTCCCTCACATGCATAGATATATCTATGCTATGTAGAAGCAATTATAAAATGATTTCTTTTGTAATCATGTAGAATACACAACACATTCATTCACCTACCTCGGGGAAGTAAACCAACTCGGGAGCATCAGGATATTGGGTTTGAGATAGAGATGATTTCAGTTGTCTTTCTATAGAAGGAAACGACTGCGCACTCTAATTCCTCGTTGTCTTCTATGGTGTACAACTCGAAGGTGCCACCTTCGTCACATGTAGGAGCAAGAGAAGCAAAGGTAGAACATTCAGTAGGTTGGATAGAGCTTTCTCGAACTTGAGATTGGCGAAATTTGTGGGAGAAAAAAACATTATCATGGGTTTACGAGTATAGGACCGTCAGAGGTCGAGACTCATACTCTCAACTCTCCAATTACATGCTTCAGTGTCTCCCTAATTTCTATTTCCTCTAGAATATTTTGGAGAGCTAAGCTATCGACTTGGTTGTCGTGAATTTATAGGTATGGACAACATTCTGCACTTGTGTAACATTTTATATGTGGATAAAAGTTAAATGTGTTGCTTGTTGGAGTGTCTTCTGGTGCTATAAATATAAGGGTTTAAAATTTCTCCATCCAAAATGTTGTTTGAAATTTGTAATGTATTATGCGACTGCATGTCTGCCAAACTAATTTTTGAATGCTCAATAGATGTAACCTTAAAAAACTAGTATTTAAATGAAATTATACCAAAATAATGTATACTTTCATAGGCCAGCACCACAACTTCGTTTCGGAGGAGGAACAAGCAGAAATAGCCTGGTATTTGAGTTGCAAATCTATCAATGCTCTTTATCTACCGTGAATTGTAAACATTAGGTTGAAAGAAAGAAAAATATTTGAATACAAGTGTTTTAATGAGTTTTTTGGTCATCGTTCTAATAATGGCAACAAGAAGGAAAAATTGTCTACCAATATGTCTAAACAAGTGAATCCCTCGACGAACGTTCATGAATGAGGGACTAAGAGTGTAGCGAGCTAGAAAAGAACATGATTTCAACAGCCTCATTGTCGCAAACCTCCTAAATGTGTGTTTATGATTTGTCTTCCTTATTGACCATGGTAGCACAAGACACCCAACTTCTAGTGATATTTGTTGGATAAGTTTAAGTTCTTCCTTATAGTGGACTAAGAAATACTTAACCTTTCTGACAGGGTTGATAAACTCGATATAGATTGGAGGGACTATCTGTAATCCACCTAAAATTGCGGTTTTGTTTGATCACTTCGAATTGGGTGATAAACTCGATATACATTGGAGAGACTATCCATAATCCACCTAAAATTGGGGCTTTTGTTTGATCACTTTGAATTGAGCATCTGACTGGGAGGACATGATTCAATTCTAAAAATAACTATTGAATTTAGGGTTGATAAAAGATTTTATTTCCTGAAAGCATTAGGTATTACATTCTGGGGTTTTTCTTTTAGGTAGGCACAATCACACTTGACCAAAGAGACGCCATCGAGTGGAATCAATCCTCCATTCAAAGGTCCTTCCAAATTCCAATGGCTTATTTTATCAACGACCTAATGACCGAATTTTTCACCGACCCGACAGAGTTGTCCCTTATCTAAGTTCAATAAACTATATGCTTCAGGGACTAGGAGAGTAGATACCTCTTTATATATGTATGGAATTTCGTTATCTAAAATAATAATAATGATGTATCTGCATGTGTGTCTCCATATTGGTATGAGATCTTGGTCCATGACATGAATGTCGGAAGATGCCCCAATGGTTTCCAATGTGCATCGTGTGAGGGCCATAGAGATGTGAATTATATGTTTCCACACAATAATCGAGTCTGTATTATAGTCATCTCTTGTGGGCTCCGGGAGGTTGAATAAATAGTTGTTGCTCCTAAAACATTTAGGTGGTGGAAATGCTTTTATTTTTATTTCTGATTTACAATTAGTCTGTGTGCATCCGAAAGCCATAATCCATAATAGAACAAAAAATAAATAATAAATAAAAAGTTTACAATACTTTATATTTGTTGGAAAATATGAAGTGTTTCCGTAAAATATCTAGGATAAGATGTCAATATTGGAGAGACTTGGAAATGTTTTTTTTCAATTTCTAGGATTTATATAATTAAGGGTATAGAAGGTATTTACTTTTATGAGGATAACCCCTACATTAGGGAGGCCAATGGATAAGAACGTGCAATGTATGCATTGGATGTACAAACCATTTCAATTTGTATTGAATTTGGTTCTTGCTTTGTGCTCCCTCCCTTACTACAGTCTACCTACTCACCTACTCTTGCCTATGTCATGGATAGATAGATTTGTTCATGAATAGTTCATGAATAGATAGACTAAACCATTATAGGCACAATAGACATTCCAAATCAATTTCATTACATTATAGGAACTACAATCAGTGAAAGCAATATATAGGGACAGGAGAGTTTGTTATTACATAAGTAAGATAACCTGTCTTTCATGGTGCATTTCACCTAGAGGGGTATATCTCCCTCTTACTATTGTGACTAGTCTCAATGACTATTCCTTTCAGGTACGCACTTATTGCTTCAAAATGATTTTCTTCTCATTTTCAATTTCCAATAAGTTTGTGTACATTCGAAATTGACCATAAACTATAAATTATAATATACAAAAAAATAATTAAAAAAAGTTTACCTTATAATATGAAAATAATTGACACGATTTACATTATTCAATTATTGCAGTGTTCTTTAATAAAATCCATGTTGAATTTTATTATAAAAGGATTAGATATCAATACAATATTAAGTTGTAGATTAATCTTAAAGTTTTAATTTTTATTAGAATGATGCGTTTTAGGTTATACTAGAGTAAATGAGATATGATAATTTAGGTTACTTTTTTACATTAAATATTTCCTAGGTTATGGAAAATAACTCACTGATTATTAAAAAATTATCTTAAATTATTCTTTTATACAAAAAACTGTAGTATTACTAGGTTAGAATTAGATATTACATTTAGTTTTATAGTTAATAAAAAATAGGTTAAATGATTCACAATTTATTCATTAAGAAAAATAGTTGATATTAAAAAATTTAATTTAGATGTTTATTCTATTCTAAGTTCGGAATCATTGTAGCAATCTAGGGTGTTTGTTTTAATTACAAGTTAGACTTCCTTATTATCTAGCTTAATATTTTTAGGGTTTGGGTTTGGTCTTAGTTATATACTCAACATTACCAATTTCCTAGTTTTCTCTTGAAATGGGTTGTTAAAGATATATTAGTAAATCTTTATTCGTTACTCAAATCGACTCATTGTCTTGATGATGAACATTGATAAAGGTTCATAGTGTCGACATATCAAATGGAGTCTACGATTACCTTGGATACCACTCCTCAAACCTATCAACACAGAATTTAAAAGAAGAGATTGTAAATATGTTTTTTGTCAAAATGACATTTTTGAATGTGTAAGGTTCATAAAGAGATTGAAGTATATAATAGTCCTTGTTTTTTGTCTAACCTTTTCACATAAATACAAGATGAATATTTGAAAAGATAATTGTGGAATCCCTTTCAAACTTCTTCTCGTGTGAGATCCAAATACCAGTAAGATCCATGTTGAAGTTTGAAGGATAATTTTTCAATGTGTTTGAATAATAATTATATGCACTGAGTTTTGAAAAGAGAAATGAGAACCCTCTCATTTGACATCTATATGTTAGTAGACTCAAGACTAACGTTTGAAGGATAATTTTTCAAGTGTTCAAATGCTTAGGTTTATTATGGTGAAGACGTTGCTTAGGGATTAAGTGCAGTTTGAAATTGAATGGCTAGTTACTCATGAATCGGGTCCATATGGACAAACATATCAATTAGCTTTGTGATGGTATTTGTAACTTTTTTTTGGCCATTAATGGAAATGTGGATCCGAAAAAACTTATGTTTTTAGTTGGAAAGATAATAATACAATGATTTTAATAGCATGTAGAAAACGTTCATTTTAGAACAGGCAAGGCAAAAATTCATGGAAAAGTTATTTTTCTAAATTTTTTACTTTTATGTTGTTTCTTTAAACCATTGGTTATGGTAATGATCAAGTGGTCACAACAAGGATCAACAATTTTAAATCTCTGAGGGATGTACAATGTCAGAAGTACATTAGTTTTAGGTGGATACGTTGGCACTGGACAAAGATCATCCTTTTAGTTTTTTTATTAATGTTAGGGATATGATGCCTGATCTCTTTTGGCCTTATAACATGGCACCTCCAGTAATGGAGCTCTTCTCAAAAAAAATCTAGACACAAATAAGATTTAGTACCCCATGAGGCTATTGTTAGAAAAACAAGATCACAGAGAAATAACAATTATACCGTTAAATAATTAAACAAGATGCAAACACATTACAAGAGAGACACAGATATAACGTTGCTCAGGATCATAGAGAAATAACACTTATACAGTTAAATAATTAAACAAGATGCAAACACATTAAACACATTACAAGAGAGATAGAGATATAACGTGGTTCACCCAAGATGGGCTACATCCACATAGAAATTTCAGTCCTTTTATTATACTGTCTAGCAAAATGAAGGGATACAACCTGCAACAACCCCGCTGCACTTCCTCTTCACACTCTCACAGTCTCTCCCACACAATCCCAGAGATTGTTTAGAATACTATAATACAATACATAATCGCATTGCAATGATTTTCTTTTATAGGGGAAATACCATGAGAAAATACTACGGGTCACCCAATACCATGGGTCCGGAAACTGTTAGCCAATAAACATCCCAAAAAAATTCCCTCGGGGGCGCTTCCCCCACACCCCTCAGCTGGGATGAATGTACATTAAACCTAGGGTACAAACACAACTGAACAATAATATCTCTGAATCTAGAAGATTAGGCTCCACAACTTGGCAACTTTCACCCCCAATTTCATATTTATGCATTTAGATAAGGTTATGAGTAATTCTGAACTACTCTAATAACTTTATCATGATAGGAAACAAACATTTCCCTTCACAAAAAAATAGGCCAAAGAACAATGCAATACAAAAACCAATACTCCTAATGGTTATCTCTATGTTCACATTAACAAAACAAGTGCATCAATCTCTTTCTAAATGGGCTTTTTCCCAATCTCATCTTCCATCACCATTACATGTTATTCATTCTCAACCTTTATTTTAGTCTCTCCTCCTCTATACTAACTCTTGAGTAACCCCCATAAAAATAATTTAGAAGTGATAAATCATATGTACATGGTTTACCTCACTAATTACATGTAAATGTTAAATCACTTGATATTTCTTCTTATTGTCATTGTTTTTCTATACACTGTTTTTAATAAGTAATGAAATTTTGTTATCCACTTACATTTTCAAATAAAAAGAATAATTTATTTTTAAATGTCAACATTGAAGGGTTCAATTTCTCACCACCCTTCAAACTAAAATGATGAGACCTGCCCTTCAAATTTGATCCCTGCCTGGAGCATGTATATATATACCCGTGAAACCATCACTTCATCGTTTATGCACCCGTGACCTAGCTGCCACTAAAATTGTCCCCATCGTTTATGCACCAGTGACCTAGCTGCCACTAAAATCAAATTGTCCCCATCGTTTATGCACCCGTGACCTAGCTGCCACTGAAATGGGGCTGTAATTGTTTTGTCTGTCCACCTCCATCTTCGCTGTCAGTATCAGTATTGGTCGTTTACAGTTGGAAAAACAATTAAGTGAACGACTTGATGCACACCGCCCAATAGCTTTCAGCGTGTATGGACAGTAACTTGACAGGCAAGCACGCAACTTGCAACAACAAGAAAGCAACAAGATGCTGTGGGGTCTGCCCAAGACAGGCAAGCATGCAACTTGCAACAACAAGAAAGCAACAAGATGCTGTGGGGTCTGCCCAAAAGGCTGAACCGCACATTATTAAAAGAAAAGATGGAGTTTGCCTTTCACTTGCCAACTGTAAAGAAGAGATGGAATCATCTAGGTTTCACTCTTCACATGTGCCATCTACTTCAATTTTCGTTGACCTTGTTTATCACTCTTATGGTAGGTACCCTTAGTTGGTTAGGAATTGCATCATTGGATTCTTCTTAGGGTAGGTGAAGTGATATGTATCACCACAACCAAAACAATATTGAATGACAGCTATCTATTTTTATCCAAATCAAAATGATAATGCAGGGCTGGATGGGTTTGGAAGTAAGTTTTTCATTGGTTAGGAATTGCCACAAATAATGACACAACGTTGTGTTTTGTACATTGGATTCTTCTCATCTTGAGGGGTTTGGAAGTAGGTTTTTCATTGGTTGGGAATTGACTCGACATCTTCCCATTCTTGACCATAACCACAATCACTCTCATTTCATCATTTTCATCTTAAACTTCCTCCATATCTTGAGTCCTCATTCCCCCACCTTCTTCATCTTCAACAATGCAAATAATGCCCTCCTTGAAGTACGTCAATAAAAAAATAATAAAAGTAAATTTACGTAAAACTTAAAACAAAAGACATATAAAACACACCAAACACATCAAACATAAAATGAAAGGCATATAAAAATGCATAAAACATAAAATGAAAGGCATATAAAAACACATAAAACACACAATGAAAGGCATATAAAAACACAAACATAAAATGAAAGGCATATAAAATCACATAAAACACAAAATGAAAGACATATAAAACAGAAGACCATCATGAATTTTTATTTGACAAGAAAATGGGTTTTGGAATTACAGACCTGCTCCCTTGGTAATGTATCACTTGTTACTCCATTCAGGTAAGTAAAATTTCATTTGCATTGAGCCTTTTTTAGAGGAGGTGGCTCATATCCATTGCAATTTACGATGGGAGGATTTTTCTTTTGTGGAAGACAAGATTGGGATGGCCTTATTGCTTGTATGTGCAGTGGACCATTGTCACATATGTTGGTAGCACTTGTACGGGTGGATATACTTTCTTCCTATGCATTCTTTACAATTTGAATTTGAATCAAGAGAGTTATGTTATACAAAAATAAAAATACTATCAGATCAATTTTAATTATAGATCTAAATCAAGAGAGTTATGTATACAAAAAGAAAAATACTATAAGCTCCATTTTAACTTTGGATTTATCATCTGCCTAGAGGTGGCCTAGAGGGTCAATATTTGATTTCTCTTTTTCCATTATAGATCTAGAATTAAAATGGATCTATGTGGATATGCTTGTAAAGTAATAACTTGCCATGTTCCAAATTTTATATCTTCTCTTTAGTTATAGTTAAGCTTAGATATACTGATATATAGTTAAAGGGTAATAATTACTAACTAATATTCATAATATGCATATCAAATAATTAATTAAATAACGCTATTCTTCTCCAAGTATACCAATTGTTTTATTATGAGTAGTAATAGTCTTCGTATTATTATTATTATTATTATTATTATTATTATTATTATTATTATTATAAGACCTTATAAGTATTTTATTAAAGTGCTCCATGCAAGTTTCATGTAGAAACCTAGGAATAATATTTACATGAAAATATTGTTACCTCTCTCTCATATATGTCTATCTTTATATCCATCTTAAACTAGCACAACCACAATTAAAGTGGCTGGTGAACACCCATAGGATATAGGCATAGCTAGCGACTTATTTTTGTGGAGATGTTTTGTTGTTAAACAAAAGATAAACATTAAAATAATTACCATATCGTTATAACTTATAGTTATCCATTTATGGTATAACAGAAACATTAAGCTAATTATTTATATAAACCTAAAACAAATACTAATCTTCATTATACACTTATTACACTTGGGTTAATCTTGTTGATCAACTAAAAGAAGTCTGAAATCTCAAATAACATCTAAACACTTATCCATGTAATTATAAAAAAACTACTCTTCATAGATTTGATTTTTATAGTGTTTAATATCCATATTAAATAATAATAATAAATATATTTAATAGATCATGTTTTTTTTGTAAGTAAGAAAGATTTTATTAACATCAAAGAAAGACACTTACAACTGGAATTACATCATTTCTACTGTTACAACATATTCAGCATGGAACATAGGCCAGAGACAAACTGTGTTAACCACCCCATCTTGACACGACATCCCATTACAAAAGCTTCCCTTAACAGAACTACTGACCAAAATGACTTCCATCTTATTCGTGGGATAGACAACCAAAACTATCATTTTGACCAAAACGACTTCCATCTTCTCCGAGGGACAAACAACCAAACTATCAACCATATGACCACTAGAGACCAAAAGACCTGCTTTGGATGAAACACACATGATAGACAACCAAAAGATAATTGGAGAGGACCCAGAAATAGACTATTGCAGCATAATGTGTGGGATATCCGGAAAACAACTAGGATTCTTACTGCCATCCTCCGTCGGATTTGGAGGCCTAGGGATAACCGAGGGAGCGGAATCCCAAAGAACTGCAGGTAGAGGTCCATCTCCTGGTTTAGCTGCTTCAAGTCTGCATCAACGCCTACCCTCCATTGCTCCATGGACTCCCCTGAATCCGCAGTCCCCTCCTTCTCCCAAGCCAAGCGCCCGATGAGGTTTCTCATCAACAAGAAGAGGGCGGTCGTTCTTTCATACAAGCTAAGACGGATCACATTGTGATCCGGATCCAAGATCCAATCGACCAAATTCTAACATTCTTCATGGAGAGTTTCTCTATCCAGTTCTTCATAGAGTTGCTTCTCTGAGCAGTTGATTTTCTATTGAATCTCTTATGGTAGCTCCAATTCGAACATACAGGATTCCCACATGGCTTTTCTCTGATCTCAGGTTACCCTTTCACTATCCTCGCCGCCACTTAACACTCATTTCCCTTTTCCTTTGCTCGGTTCTTATCTTGTGGTTTGTTGCTCGGCTCAGAATAACAACGACCCGTCTCAAACCCTGTCACTCTCTATCCAAAATAGCACTTGACGCCACTTTCCCACATGCTTGATGAGCCTCTCCGCCACCCTCAAGGTCTTTAAAGGGAACCTTCCAATTTTGTATCATTATTTCCTCTGAACCTATCATGATGATCTGTAGGTTATCCTTATTACTAAACAGATCGATCTCATGCCTTAACCCAGATTTCTCGTTTATTTCCTTCATTTTTGCACATAATCCTTCTTTGCGAAGGGATTGATCCTGATCTTGATATGTTACCAAATTAATACTCGCAAGTAAATCTACTGATGTCACTTCCCTTCTCCCCATGTCACCCATTTGACATATTAAGTGGAAGGGCCCACCCCCTATCCTTCCCTCCCTTCTTCATTACTACTACACATGTCCTGATGTAGGAGGTGAGGTACAAGTGTCCTGGGCTGTCACATTTATCAGCTCATTCCAGTATCTATCCTTCATAGTTCGACGGGTTTTTGTTCTAATTTTTTCTAACTTGTTCGCGACCTTGTTTCCCACCCTCCTGACGTGGTTGAAGCGTATCGCTAACCCCACGAGCCACATCCAATATTTCCTTAATCCTCTCCACCCTGCTTTCTAAACTGCAAGACCTCACCACCTTGGCAACTTGGGTTCTGTTGAGCAGCTTCGTGGCCACATTAATAACCAGCCGGGAATCCCATTCTATCAAGATCGGCAACTAGCAGTTCTCCTTCACTATTTCCAACCCCTGAATTAGCCCTTCAAATTCTGCAGCATTGTTTGTCTCCCATCCAATGAACCCCAAGTTGACGCTGATCATGTTCCCTTTGGAGTCCTGAATGATGCACCCATACCCAGCCTGTTCTGGGTTCCCCTTCGAGGCCCCGGTAAAGTTAAGTTTGGAGAACCCTAACGGTGGATGACTCCAAAGGTTCACTCTTGATGGATTTATGCTTGTACTCTGCTAATGGAGAATTCCTTGCAAGGGAGTCGGCAATCCCCAGGATTCGAGAATGATTGCTTCAGGACTAGCCGCCTCCTAGTCTGCATCCCTCCATGCCACTATTCTGATAGTTTCATGCATCCGGGACATAATGGTTTCCCATACCTTAGGTAGAAGCCATGATTTCCCTTGAAACATTTAAGAGACTTCTCTCCCTCCATATTTCCCATAATACAAAATGAGGAAATATTTCCCACAATTTGTTTAGAATGAGATTCTGAAATGGTTTATTTGACCATTCTACCAGGGTCTGGTTCGGGTTTTATTTGATTCAGTCCATTCTGGAGAACCTTAAAGCACCCTCATCCCAGAGGATGGAGGAAAACAGACACTCATCCAGAAGGCAGCTCGACATTTCATCCTCCCACTCACAGAGACTGCAATGGTAAGGCCCAAGCATCCTTCTCTTTTGTAAATTTTCTCCTGTTAAGATCCGCTTCTGCATTACTAGCCATCTAAAGATAGTTATTTTATGCCAAATCTTTTTCTTCCATAATTTTTTCCATTTTGATTCCATCAGTTGGTCTTCTGCTTCTATCAATAATTCATAGGCTTCCTTTATTGAAAAAATACACTATGGTTTGTATCCCCGTCCGAGTTTATCTTCCTCGGTGTGTTTTCTGATCTGTCTATTGATGAGGACTTCCTCCATTCTGTCAATTTCCTCTACCAGACCTCGTTGATCCCACCAGTCTCGGCTAGGCCAAACCCAAAAATGTTGGTCAACTTCTTGATCCATCCATAGGCCCTCAAGCTTTGTAGTTCCTTCATTAGTGCACTCCTCAATTAGTCGACGGATACTGGCATCATGGTCTAGGGGTGGCATCTATTGCCACTATTCTTCCCATAGCCTTGTTGTTTGAACCCTTTTTATATCCCAGAAACTATGATCTTGCATTGTAGACCTCCCCCTACACACAGTTTTCCAAATGTGAGACCCTAGAAGGTCTTCTTAGAATCTTATGACGGTCCCGCTTATCCCAATCCTTTGCATATTTTATGTTCCAGACCCTCACCCAAGGCTCCTAAGAGTGGGTCACCCATCTCCACCATAATTTTGTTCCCCTGACCAGATTTGCTACTTCAAAGTCCCTAAGGCCTAAGCCCCCATGGGTTTTTGGGGTACACATGGTGTCCCATTTTACCAAATCCCACTTATGATCGTTGATGGCTCCGCTCCACATAAACTTACTCTGACTGTTCCTTATCTCTTTTAGGATAGAATTTAGAGCTGCAAGGGTAGAAAAGAGGTATGTACGAATAGCCTGAAGAACAGATTTCACCAAAACCACTCTGCTTGGAAGGTTTATGAGTCTCAAGATCCAGTTCGATAGAATTTTTTTCATGCTATCCACCAAATCCACCCATGACCCCTTTTTATCAATAGAAAAAAATAGTGGAGAACCAATATATTTCGATGGAAGGGAGCTCTCCTGGAAGCCCAAAATGCGACAAATATTACGTTGAGTGATGCGAGGCGCGTGAAAAAAAAAACTCAGGATTTTTTATTATTGGTCTCCAAACTTGAAGCTTTACCAAAAGTTATGATACATTGCTTAAACTTCTGATCTTCCTAGACTTAAGGATACCCCGTTAGGATAGTATCATCCACAAATTGTTGGTGGGTTTTCTTCTCTGCCCTTGGATGAGCTCTAAGGCCTCTGAGGTCATTGTTGTCCCTCATTATTGATAGAGATCTACCTAATCCCTCAGCTATTAGGATAAATAGAAACAGGGATAGAGGGTCTCCCTGTCTTATTCCTCATGAGGGCTTGATGAGGCCAGATAGGATACCATTCACTAAAATAGAGAAGAATGCTGAATAGACTAGATTCATAATCCATTTTACCTAGTCTAACTGAAATCCAAAATAT
This sequence comes from Pseudotsuga menziesii, assembly GCA_001517045.1. NCBI lineage: Eukaryota > Viridiplantae > Streptophyta > Pinopsida > Pinales > Pinaceae > Pseudotsuga > Pseudotsuga menziesii. The sequence continues at coordinate 76,649 of LPNX011136114.1, read as the reverse complement.
TTTAACATACCTGTCATCAATTTCCAGTTAATTTTATTGTATGCCTTTGCTATGTCCAGCTTCACCATAATGCTCGTGAGTTTCCTCAATTTAAGGGAGGGACACATCTCATGGACAAGGATTATGCCATATGCTATCTACCTTCCTTCCACGAATCCCGATTTCTTTTGAGGAATGAAATGTGGGAGAATCGGTTTGAGACGATTAGATATAACTTTAGTAACAATTTTGTATATCACATTACACAAACTTATAGGCATAAAATTTTCAGGGGAATCTGCTCCCTCAAACTTTGGAATAAGAGTGAGAAATGTAGCATTCAAAGCTGGAAAGATCTTGCGAGAAACCATAGAATACTCCACAATTTTCCATACTTCGAGCTTGATCAAATCCCAGAAGTGATGGAAGAAATTTACAGTGAAGCCATTAGGGCCAGGGGCCTTACTTGCTTCCATTCGGAATACTACTTCCTCCACCTCGACCAAGGAGATAGGTCTCATTAGGAGATCATTCTGCTCTTGAGTGACCAGAGAAGGAATGAGCCTGGTAATGTGCTCAATGTCTCTCTGTCTTTTTAGCCTTGGATCCGACATTATGTATTCAAAGTGATGATTTGGAGTAACTTCTATTTCTTCATGTGTTTCAACCCTAGCTTCCTCGGGGTTCCTTAGAGAGAGAATTTTGTTCTGCATTCTGCTCTAGGTGACCGATCGATGAAAGAAGGAAGTATTTCTTTCTCCCTCCTTGAGCCACTTACTTCTGTATTTTTGACACCAAAGAATTTCCTCCTCTCTTTCCTATTCCTCAATGTTAGCATTTAGATCGACTTCTTCCTTATACAGGTTGGGAGTATACCCTTCATTCATTCCTTTGGATTGAACCTCCTACAATCTAGCTTCCAAGGATTTTTTATCCATAAATATGTTGTCGAACTCTTCCTTGTTTCATTTTTTTAATCTTTCCTTCATGCCCTTAAGCTTATGTTGAAACCGGTACATGCTCCTGTCCGGGCCTTCACTCAATTCCTCCCACCAGGTCTTAACTTTTTCTACAAAATATGGATGCAAAAACTAGAATTATTCGAACCTAAAAGGTTTTTTGAATTGATATCCCAAACCACTCCACCTTAACTCAATTGGCCAATGATCTGACCTTGCTCCTGGGAGAGTTGTTGAATGGAATTCACTCCCCAAATCCAAGATAGAATCCAAGACCAAGAATCTGTCCAGGCGGGAGGCAATATTTCTATCCCCGCATCTCTTATTGTTCTAGGTGAACCATTCTTCCCCCGGAAGGATGTCCACAAGATTTAGGCCTTTTATCGAGTCTCATAATGACCCACATTCCTCCTCTAACCTGTGTCTGCCACCCTTACTTTATGCTAGGAAATTTATAAGATTAAAATCGCCTCCAATGACCTTATGTTTACCACCTAGGATTGCATGGATGGCATGAATGGTATCAATGAACTACATCTTTTCTCCCACTGAATGAGGACCATAGACATCCATTAACACTCCTTCGACAAGGAAACCTACGACCTTGAAGTCCACCGAGAGAAAGCAATGGGTGCCCTAGAATCCATCTAAAGTAATCCTAGTGGGATCCCACAGAATTCCCATACCCCCTGCTTATCCCATCGCATCGATGCCCATTCCTTCACTCCCCTTCCAGATCCTTTTCCAATTTCCTGGATCTGGTCGGAAGGAAATTTGGTTTCTTGCGTAAAAACCATACCAAGGTTATCTCTCTTAATCTTTTTATGAAGCATCTTAATTTTCTGGGGGTCGTTTAGGCCCCTGATATTCCAGGATAAAATATTCATTAAATAAACGATAACTTATAGACCTAGGTCCGCCTCGATGGTACGGTACTGACCTGACTCTATCAGCCTCCTCCCCGCTTCTACTACTCTCTGCTTATTCTAATTCCTCCCTATTTTCTTACTAGGCTCTTCATGTTTTCACTTGTTTTCCTTATGGGATCCTAGACTTATCCCTAGATGGTTGTTCTCTGTAGCCTTGAGGATGGCCTCCTTTAGCAGACGAACTTTCTCCTGTGGAACATACCCTTTTCCTTTCTCGGCGCAAGCTTGCTCGATCCCTTCCAGATTTAGTTCCCATATGTCCATATGCTCTGCTTCATCCTCAAGTTTTGGCTCAACTTCTTCTTGGGTTTGATATTCCTTTGATTCTTCCCTTGGAGTGGATCGGATCCCCTCAGTTTCCTGGATGCAGTGGTCTCCTTGCATAGCCTTTGTCTGTTTTTCTAGGGTTTCTTTTGTCATGTCCTCCAACACTTCTAACTTATTGGATACTGAGACCTTCTTACGAATTTATTGATGGCCATGCTTCCTTCCACCTCTTTTCCTTGAGGATACCTGAGTAAAACCTTGGTCACTCTTTTCCTCTTCCTTCCCTAACAAGGGTTTAGGATGGTTCATCAGGAAACCCCTGAATAAATGACCATATTCATGGAACCTTCTACATCGAAACAAGATCTGCTTGTTATCCAGAGGTTGGACCCAGTCTTCGTCTTCCCATGGCATCTTTATTGCTTCTGGGAGTTCTTTGGTCAGATCCATATATACACATATCCTTGCATAGGCTATGTATCACTGGACCCCGTTTTGCTCTGAAATCTTAATAAATTTCCCCAATGTGTTCCCCAATTCTTCAAGGATTTTAGGGTCCTAGTATTCCCCTGGAAGCGAGTATAATATGATCAAAACTGGTGCCACCCTCATGTCTTCCTTCTCCGGGCAGAATGTTTTCTTCCAAGTCCTGAGGAATAGTCCCACCGAATAGAAAACATATGGATCACCATCCATTACTCGGTTCATGTCCTCCACATTGAAGAAGACGATCGTAAAAAAACCCTTGGATCCTAACTGTAGATCGAAATGACCTTTAGGTTTGCAAGTGGAATTGATCCACCAAACTAGGGCTTTCTTAGAAGGTTGTAAGCCCACAAATTTCCCTGTTAGGGCATGATATTTCATGTATTGAATATGGTCCATCAGCTTCGAGGACCTAACTTGCATCGTAGGAATCTTGACTTCCCTTGGCATGCATTGCTTGGGTTTGCGAACGAAAAACCTACCTTTCTGACCCGAGCCATG
>LPNX011136114.1:56345-73268 GCA_001517045.1 Pseudotsuga menziesii | reverse complement strand
CTTAATAAATTAAATATCTTAAATACAATGTATTTGAAAATGGAATATGTTTAAAAATAAAATTGGGAATATGTTTGAAAAAAATACTTGTGATAATGTTTTTTTTTAAATCCATGTGGCCCTAAGATGTATAAAAAACGATGTATTTGGGAAGGACTATTCAAAATGTTTAACATTTGGACTAAATTCTTGTGAATAATCGCATGAAACTTTTAATTGAGCATTATAAGGCCTTTGAAAGATTAGTTTGAATCTTTATTTTCATAATTTTGAAAAATTTTACTTGCCATTCATCCAAGTGATTTCTATGTACATATTTGATATGTAGATTCACTTGGCAATTGAGACGATGAGATCAATTTGATTGAACACATATTTAACATTGGAAAAATTATATAATTCTTATTAATTTAAAATATATCTTAATTTTTAAATGAAATTCAGAATGTTTATTTTTTTATTATTGAAATGTATTATTAATTTGCAAATAAAGTAGTAAAAAAAATTGATAAATTTATATAATGCACCTAAGATGTTATAAGTGTGTTTAACTAGTTCATTGGTTGTAGCTTCCGTGATTAGGAGGAATGAATATTACTCTCTCCACCCCCCTGTTTTTTAAGTGTATCCAACAAAATTGTAAAATAAATATTTGAAAAAATTCAAATGGTGAACAATCATTTATCCTTCCATTAGTACATACAATGTTCAAAATATGTAATCATTGGAAAAATTGAGCATGTTCAAACTATCCTCATGTAATTATTATTGAACATGCTTATGCCTTCTAGACTTTTGGCCTTGAAACAATTTATAAACCCTTTATCTTTATTTAAAAATTCATAACTTGTAAATCCTCTATGGATATGGTTTTGTTCAATGAGACCCAATGGAATTTATGCATTGGGGGGTCAAATTCATGAAACTCTACATGAGATCTCGAAGATGGATTCTTCACATCCACCAAGCCTATACAAACTTGCTAGAAGTTTCAAAATTCAATTCTACTGCTTAGTTCTATATCTAGGCCCCTAAACCAAATTAACATGTGTCCCTAAGTGGCTCTTGGATGCTAGTGAAAACTCACCATAAAATGCAACACGAAACTTGAATCGATGAACAATCAGTTTCACTGCATCTAGGACACGAGTCTTTAGCTAAAACACCCCTCACCCAACTAGTGCCATGGCTCAAAGCTTTCTTTACCAAGTGATTTGATAAGCTATGGTTTTTTTCAATTAGACCCAATGCAATTTTTGCATTGGGAGTTTATACTCATGAAATTATTCTTCAAGAGCCCGTGGATAGCTTCATGACATCCACCAAGCCTATACACACTTGTTGGAAGTTGTAGAACTCAATTTTTCTACTCAATTTTGGATTTAGGTCCTTTGGCTAAATCAAAAGGTGTCCCTAAATTGCTCTTGGATGAAAGTGAAAACTTGCCATAAAATGCAATTCGAGACTCATATCAACAAACTGACCATTCCCTTAGGTCTAGGGCACAAAGATTCAACTAGGACACCACTCACCCATCAAATTCCATGGCTTAAAGCTTGCTTTACCTGGTGATTTTAGAGGCTAGTGTTTCGTTCAATGAGAGAAAATGTAATTTTTGAATTGGTGAGTCAAATACATGAAAATCCTCCCTAAGAGTAGGTGGATGGATTCATGACATCCACCAAGCCTATACACACCCACTAGAATTTTCAAAACTCAATTTTGTTGCTCAGTTATGCATCTAAACCCTTAGACGAAAAAAACAAGTGTCCCTAAATCGCTCTTGGATGCCAGTGAAAACTTGCTATAAAATTCAATTCATGACTTGAATAGAAAAATCGTTGATTCCCCTAGGTTAGGGGCACATAGTTTCAATTAGGAAACCCCTCACCCATCCATTGGCATGGACCAAAGTTTTCTTTACCTTGTGATTTGAGAAGCTAGTGTTTTGTTCAATGAGACCCAATGCAATTTTTGCAATGGGGGTCAAATTCAAAAAAACTCTTCCCCAATAGTAGGTGGAAAACTTTATCACATCAACCTGGCCAATACACACGTACTGGAGATTGCATAACTTGATTGTTCTTCTCAATTCTAGATCTAGGCCCCTAACTAAATTAACATGTGTCCCTGAACAACTCTTGGATGCGAGTGAAAACTCACCATAAAATGCAGTATGAGACTTGGATCGATGAACCATTCATTCCATTGCTTTTGATATGTGGGGCTTCAGCTAGAACACCCCTTCCCCATCTAGTTAGATGGCTCAAATCTTGTATTACTTGTAAATCTCAGAAGCTAGGTTTTTTTATTTTTCAGTGAGACCCAACACAAATTTTGCATTAGGAATTCAAATTCATGAAGCTCTTCCACGAGATTCTATGGATGGATTCATCACATCCAGTAGGAATATACTCACCTATTGGAAGCTGTAATTACTTGATTTTTCTCCTTAGTTTTGGATCTAGGCCCTTAGACCAAATCAACATGTGTCCCTGAATGGTTAATGGTTGAGAGCTACAACTTGCCATAAAATGCAATCCAAGACTCGAATCGATGAAGTGCCAATTTTGTTGGTTCATCGCATGGGTCTTCAACTAATACATCCCTCACCCATCCAATGCTATGTATCCAAGCTTTCTTTAATTGGGAATTTGAGAAGTAGGGTTTTGTTCAATAACGCCAAAAGCAATTTTTGAATTGGGGGATAAAATTCAAGAAATTATTCCATGAGAGCCAAATGATGGCTTCATGACATCCACCAAGACTCTACACACTTACCAAAAGCTGTAGAACTCCAATCTACTACTCAGTTCTAGATCTAATCCCCTAGACCAAATTAACATGTGTCCTCGAATGACTCTTGGATGCGAGTGAAAACTTTCCATAAAATTCAATTTGGGACAAGAATGGATGAACCACCCATTATATTGGGTCTAAGACATGGGGATTCAGCTAAGACACCCCTCGACCATCCAATGCCATGGAACGAAGCTTGATTTACCTAGCAATTTGACAATATGGAATTTGGTTCAATGATACGCACTGCAATTTTTGCATTGGGGGTCAAATTCACAAAACTCTTCCTTAAGATCTCATGGATGGCTTCATGAAATCCACCAATCGTTTACACATTTGTTGCAAGTTGCAAAACTCAATTTTGTTGCTCAGTCTAGTTTTAAAATTTTAAGCCCCAAGACCAAATCAACATATGTCCCATGCACTTTATCTTATAGCTTATCCACAGACATGGCAGCACATGTGGGAAATTTTGCAATTATTTTTTGTCCTCTAGAAAATTCTAGTCCATTATATGACAATCATCTTTGCCTTATACTAAGAACTATTGAAGGAAATCCTCACTAAGTGTAGAAGGTATGGAGGAGTGTCATGGATATAAACCTCAAGGATATCATATAAATGTTCATAATTAAACATGTATTCACTCTTCTCTTTCATTTTACCAACTTAAGATATGGAATGCATGAACATTTTTTAAATTGAGCCAAAATTAAAACAAGAATCACTTTTGGCCTAGAAGGAAGCAAGATGGAAAATCATGAAAAGTTATGTGATATGGTTTCTTGTAGGTGATCAAAATACTGGATAATTTCATAAGTAGGTTGTTACCCATAAGGCACACAATTTCATGTGGAGAGTAACATACTACTGAGGAGAAATATCTGATCATTTTGATTCATAAGTGTGGCATGGGTCTCCCACTACGAGACACTATACACTTAGCCTCAAGTGAATAGTGTATAGTGTCTCGATTTTTTTTAAAGAAAAACTACTCCAATCCTTAACACTAACAATTCCACAATATTCGGAAATAAAAGACAATACTCAACCTTATGCTCTGATACCAAAAATGGTGCATGGGGGTTAGACCAAAACCAACCCAACCAGCACCTCCAGGATCTAGTGGCTCCTACACTTAGTAGGACTTCCAAGTTTAGCCGAATGGCCAAATTCTGCGCTAAAATTGCCTCCCCGCAATTTTGCCTCTGCAAGTGTCGTTCCACAACTCTGTTTCCACAACAAAGTTTCATATTCAAAGGTAAACTTAAAAAAAAAAAATTTGTCTATTATAATTTATAGTTTATGGTCAATTTGGAATATACACAAACTTATTGGAAATGAAAAGAAAATCATTTGGAAGCACTAAGTGTGTAGCCCAAAGGAATAGTCATTGAGACTAGTCACAATAGTAAGAGGGAGATATACCCCTCTAGGTGAAATGCACCATGAAAGACAGGTTATCTTACTTATGTAATAACAAACTCTCCTCTCCCTATATATTGCTTTCAGTGCCTGTAGTTCCTATAATGTAATGAAATTGATTTGGAATTCCTGTACTAACTATAATGGTTCAGTCTATCTATTCATGAACTATTCATTAACAAATCTATCTATCCATGACATAGGCACGAGTAGGTGAGTACGCAGAGTGTAGTAAGGGAGAGAGCACAAAGCAAGAACCAAAGTCAATAAAAATTGAAATGGTTTACATCCAATGCATACATTGCACGGTCTTATCCATGTGGCCTCCCTAATGTAGGGATTATCCTCATAAAAGTAAATATCTTTAATAACCTTAATTATATAAATCCTAGAAATTGGAAATAAAAAAATAATCATTTTCAAGTCTCTCCAATATTGAGATCTAATCCTAGCTATTAGACAGAAGCACTTCAAAATTTCCAACAAATACCAAGTATTTTAAACATTTTTTTTTTCTATTATGGTTTATGGCTTTTGGATGCACACAAACTAATTGTAAATCAGAAATAAAAAGAAAAGAATTGCCACCACCTAAATGTTTTAGGAGCCATAACTATTTATTCAACCTCTCGGAGCCCACCAAAGAGACTATAATACACACTCGATTATTGTGTGGAAACATATAATTCACATCTCTATGGTCCTCACACAACTCACATTGGAAACCGTTGGGGCATCTTCCGCCATTCATGTCATGGAGCAAGATCTCATACAAATACGGAGACACACGCACATATACATCATCATTATTATTTTAGCTATGCAAGTCCATACATATATAAAGTAGTCTCTACTCTCCCGATCCCTAGAGCATATAGTTTATTGAACTTAGATAAGGGACAACTCTATCGGATTGGTGAAAAAAATAGTCGCTAGGTCATTGATAAAATAAGGCATTGGAATTTAGAAGGACCTTTAAATGGAGGATTGATTATGCTCGATGGCGACTCTTTTGGTCGAGTGTGATTGGGCCTACCTAAAACAGAAACCCCAAAATGTAATACCTAATGCTTTCGGGCAACAACTTTTTTTATCAACCCTAAATTCAACAACTATTTTTAGAATTGAATCATGTCCTCCCCAGATTCTTAATTCGAAGTGATCAAACAAAAGCCCCAATTTTATGTGGATTATGGATAGTCCCTCCAATGTATATCGAGTTTATCGCCCAATTCAAAGTGATCAAACAAAACCCCAATTTTAGGTGGATTATGGATAGTCCCTCCAATCTATATCGAGTTTATCAGCCCTGTCAGAAAGGTTAATCATTTATTAGTCCAGTATATGGAAGAACTTAAGATTATCCAACAAATATCACTAGAAGTTGGGTGTCTTATGTCTACCATAGTCAACAAGGAAGACGAATCATAAACACATGTTTGGGAGGTTTGCGACAGCGAGGCTATTGAAATCATGTTCTTTTCTAGATCACTGCACTCCCAGTCCCTCATTCACAAACGTTCGTCGAGGGATTCACTTGTTTAGATATATTGGGAGACAATTTTTTATTCTTGTTTCCACTGTTAGAAGGTTGACAAGAAAACAGAGGGGTCAGAGTCTACAACATTTACAGTGTCGGTTGTTAAATATTTTATCCTTTCAATCTTTGGATTTAATTAAGAAAATTGGAATAATTCAAACATTTGTATTCAAATATTTTTCTTTCTTTCAACCTAATGTTTAGAATTCACGGAAGCTAAAGAGCATTGATAGATTTGTAGCTTAAATACCAGGCTCTTTCTACTTGCTCCTTCTCCCAAATGAAGTTGTGGTCATAGCCTATGAAAGTATACATTGTTTTGGTTATGATTTCATATAAATACTGGGTTTTTTAAGGTTACATCTATTGAGTATTTGATACTTAGTATGGCGGGCGTGCAGTCCCATAATACATTACAAATTTCAAACAACATTTTGGATGGGGAAATTTTAAACCCTTATATTTATAGCACCAAAAGGCACTCCAACAAGCAACACATTTAACTTTTCTCCACATATAAAATGTTACACAAGTGAAAAATGTTGTACATACCTGTAAATTCATGACAACCAAGTCGGTAGCTTAGCTTTGCAAAATATTATGAGGGAAATAGAAATTAGGGAGACACTTAAGCATGTAATTTAAGAGTTAAGAGTTTGAGTCCCGACCTCGGACGGTCCTATACTCATAAACCCATGATAAAAAAATTTCTCCCATTGACTTCGCCAATCTCTTTAAGTTCGGGGAAGCTCTATCCAGCCTACCCAACATTCTACCTTTGCTTCTCTTTCTCCTACATGTGGCGAAGGTGGCACCTTCGATTCGTCCACCACATAAGACAACGATGAATTAGAGTGTGCAACTGTTGTCTTCTACAGAAAGATGATTTAAATCAACACCATCTCAATTCCCCAATATCTCGGCGCTCGTGAGTTGGTTTACCTTTCCTGAGGTAGGCGAATGCATGTTTGTGTATTTCACATGATTACAAAAAAAATCATTTTATAATTGCTTCGACATAATATAGATATATATCTGCAGGTGAGGGAAAACTGGGTATTGTTTTCCCGAGGTGTCCGAAGACTTCCAGATATCATTCTTCGTTTTGAGGGCGCTCAGGGTACAGATTAGAGAGCCCATGAGAGGAAGACGAAGAAGAAGAAGAGGAATCACGTCAAAAGGTGAGGTGAGTAAGGAGGGGAGACGTAATAGCGATATTTGTAGGACCAGCCCATTGGTGGTATAGTGATGGTAACGAGCCTCTCCAAATAGTAGACATTGTCGACACAGCCAGCCCTTATAATTAGCTCAGGCACAGGCGTTACCGTGTAAGAATCCTGACAAAAATTCTTTCGTTTCTTTTAGAGTTGACTATATGCATACTGTACAATCCTTCTCTGTTGTTGGCCCTTCGTTCTAGTTGCCTTTGTCTCTACTGCCTAACCCCCTTCCTCCGATGAAATGACATACAAAGCGGCCTAGGTGGACCGTGGGAGACTGGGAGTGTGATTCAAATGATTTTGACCCTAGTAAATGGATGAAAATTGGAATAAATCCTAGAATCTTGGACTAATTAGTATAGGACATGATTCATGAACACAAACAAAAGGAGACATGCTGCTAACTTGCTACCAAATATCTGTCATCCGAGTCATGTGGTGGTGATAATATAAATGTATGGCATTGGGTGAAACCCTGGTCTGGAAACTTACAGACCCATTGGACCAGATTAGGTTTGAATCCGAGAAAGATTGCTCAATGCATTGTAAATTACAACTTGTAAGTTTTAACAAAAAAAAACACCATCCATAGATATGACTCATAAGAATTTAATTTCACATCATATACTCAAATACTCAAGTGACTTGTAAGTTGTGAGATCACGTGACTAGGTGAACAAGAAGATGTTAGCTGAAAAACGGAGTTGGAAAGTTCGCATCCTCTCACACCAATATTTAATGAAGCTGGTGAATCAGTAATGCATGCCTATGCCATTAAATGCTTTCAAAGTGAACATAGAATCCCAGTCACACTCTGGACTCACCGAGTTGAACTTGGCAGTGTGCAGCCCAATGGTCCACCGTGGTCCGTGCCCATGGGGACCGAGATCCTCATCCAAGATCCCACTATTAGAGAGAACTTGGGCAGACTCTCAGTCCCAACTCTCCTAGAGTCCACCAATTTCATTATTGACCAGCTGGAAATGATACTCATTTTTTTTTGCATAGTAAAATTCTTTGTAGCCTTCTATGAAGATTAAAATGTCCTTTGAAGGGATCTGAAGGCTTTCAAATTTGAAGCTTGGTAAGGTTCAGCGTTTATGCAGTCCCCATAGTATCATGTGCTTGGTAACATGCATCATCATGTGCTTTGAAACATGCATCTGTCATATACTTTACAGTTGGAAAGTCAGGCTCAGCTTTTAGGCAGGCCCTAGAGAATCACGTGCTTTGCCGTCATGCATCTGTCAAGATCAAGTGGAGTCCATAAACAACTGAAAGTTCTTGCGCGGCGTGCATCTTATCTTTCACTTAAGTGGGTTGGCAATTTGGCACTGGACAGTTGTAATGATCTTGGGCGGCGTGCATCTTCTCGGGAGAACGGGCCGGGCCGGGCCGGATCGGTAGGAAAATCTGATTTTATTTCATACAGAGAAAGATTCCAAGTAAAATGTTGAACGTGCCCAGGAAAAGGATTGGGTTGAGTGGGTAAAGCAATTTCAGACCACTTATTAATATGAAAACGCACTGGGGGAGACAAAGAGGAGGAACAAGGAGAACATTTGATTATCTATATATGCACTCGTGAACATGTTTCATTACAATCTTTCGTGGGCTTCTGAAACTTTAGTGGCTCGTCTCCTCTCCTCTGGCAGTTTGCTCAGTATATTCATTCTCGATTTCTACTTATCATTCATTTTCCATTCTACTTAGGTCATGGCCGCAATGGCTTATAAATACGTGGTAGTGATAATTCTCGTTGGAAAAATGAGCGGATAAATTACTACTGCCCTGTATTTACAAACTATCGTGGCCGTGACACAAAGAACACCTTGGACAGTCTTCGCGGTCTGTTTTACAAAGAATATACAAAGCCGTTTCGGACCAGAAAGATGGCAACATGGTGACAACTTCGATTCTAGAACAAAAGCTGCTATTAAATGGGCTTCCGTCTTTGTTTTCTCTTAAAGAAATGCAGACGGCTGCTATCATTATCTCAGTCATTTATAACCAGCTCAAACCTCTGTTCCCAGTATTTTGTCGAGCTCCCTTGTTCTTCTTTGTGGATGGATAGAAGCAGTTTCGAACTGAAGGATGGTCATGGGTGACAACTCAAGTTTCCTTCTTTGTTTGGTATTCTTTAAGTTGGATAATACACATGTACGCTTATTTATTTCTCGCTTCTTTATTTATTTTTTTGTGAATCAGCGACGAGAAGGGAAAGCTGCTACATAAGGTGGTTGAACGTGTGGGAAAAAGGTGAAAAAACCAGGTCTGGACGTGGCCAATATACAACAGGCTTGGACGACAAGGTTAAATATTTTGAAAATATAACAGAGACGATTCGATTAATAATATAAATAAAAAATAAGTATAATAGATTTGAAATAATCTTAAGAGTTTTCATGGACAGATAAGCGAAGAGAAAGCTTTAGCTTAAATGCTGCAAGATCAAATCTTTCACGATTTAAAGCCAAAGATTAAATATTTTTTTGGGCAGCCTTAAAGGTGAAATCTTCTAAGTTGTGTCACCTTCCAAAAAAAATTACCACTGGGTTAGGGTGTTTTCTGAAGTGTCTGCTCGCATTCGGGGTTCTAGGGCTTTGTTTGGTTCCTGAGGGAGCTGCCTGTGGTCATACAGTCCTTGTTGTACAGAATCTAGAGCTGTTGCGGCATCGTTTTCGGGCTCTCTGTTCATCTTGTCCTTTGGACGGTTTTTTTATTCGTGTTTACAGTCCACATGTATGTGGAAGGAGATTCTTCCATGGAGATTCAAGGTCGCTGTCTCATTCTGATTACCCCAATTAGCTTGGTTCACGCTTGGCTGTTTGGTCCAGGGTCTCGTTTTTTTCTGGAAAGTTAGGCTTGTCGAAGCCCTTTGTTCCTAGCACGACCCTTGTATTTGAGGTCAGAAGCTATGTTACCAGAGACGGGAAAGGGAATGAGAAACTAGAAAGGTACCAGAAACTGAGTTTGTAGGTTTTGTCATATGAGAGTGAGAAGTATGAGAGGTCAGAAGCTATGTGAACAGAAACGGGAAAGAGAATGTGAAACGAGAAAGGTAAGAGAGACTGAGTTCAATTTATGTATGAAACTTCTTGAGGTAAAGTCTACTTTAACTTAATTAAGGTAGAATTGGTTCCCAAAACAAATAAGGTTTTAAATGCAATAACATAAATGCAAAATAGATTTTAGGATGAGAAGGAGAATACATCAAAGTCTATGGCATAAGTTGAAGAGGGGTACAGACCAAAGCTAATTTGTTGAAAGAAAGCGAATTTTAATATAGTAAAAATGACAACAAAGGAAGATGATTCAACACATATAATGAAGTAGAAATTCTTTAATCTAATAAAGTTTAAAGACATTTTAATCATAAATTCCAAAATTTTTTCTACTATATAACATCCTACATCTTTGTTAAGGACCTGAAGTAAATTTCTCTTTGTTGTAAATGGCTTTTAAAACTAATGCTTTTTTACTTTGCTTTTGGAGGCTAAGACTCTCAGATTGAGGGGGGTGCATGCTCAAATGGAAGGTATGCTATGAGCTTTGTGGCTGCCATAGCCTTTTTTGGTCCATATGCTTATAAAAATGCCTTGGCTTATAAGTAACTTGTCAAGTGATTCAATGCCTTTGGTTATCTCTCGACTCATAACTAACTTGTCAAGTGATTCAGTGCCTTTGGTTATCTCTTTGCTCTATGCAACTTTTTAATTTTTATCTTTTGTAAAACCGCACTAATATTTTGTTGAAAGAAAACATGATTATGCGGGACCTTACTGGTATGAGGATTTGTCTATCCTCCTGGATGCACTTGCTACTTCCCATTTTGAATACGGGTCCTCACTTCACTATACGCGAGAGAAACCTTTCTCTAAATGTGTTGGAATCAACCAACTTATGGGAAGGCTAAACCAAAGCCCCACTAGCAGCAGTTTATCTTGAAACCACCCGTTGAAGTTCCCTTTAAATTCAAAAGGAACAAATATCTATATGGGTTAAATATCCAATAAGGTATGATTGACTGATATTTCAAGGCAACCAAGATAGTGATTTAAGAGAATCACTTGTACACCAACACTTTCCCCATCTAGACTAATGTCTATTATGCCAATTCCACTTAGACCAATCATGTCGATGACACATATATCTACTGGATGATGGAAAAAGGACCACTTGACATTAGTGAGGTCAGGACCACCTTTATGCCATAGGGTTTGACATTGCGACCTCCAAGAACAAAAAAAAATCTTTGTTTCTTCTTGGTAACCAAAATAAAGTACTATGTTCATCCAACTCATTTCTACATTGCCGAGAGTACTCTCCTAATATATTTAGGATTTCTTTAAGGCATATTTTGGCATTTTCTATCTAAAATTTCCAAACTGTAAGTTGTAGGCGCACTGTAGTAAGGCCAGTCATAAGGAAATATCAGATCTATCTTGATAAGGCAAATCATAATGCTATCTCAGATCTACCTTCCCATACATAAGTTTAATCCATCTACTACTAATGAAAGGGCGAGCGATAAACATAACATATTCGACAACTTACATAGAAAATTGCAGATTTCAATAATTGAACTCAAACTTGAACTCCAGCCTTTAACCAATGATTATTCTCTTCGCTCAAATTGGACTTCTGCACTGTGTCACACTTTGAGCTCAAACTCCAGCTTTAGGACAATAATCCTTCAGTTCACTCAAACAAACCCTCAACAACTCAGATTTGAACTTTGAATTTTGATGCAAAGCGGACAGGGAAATACGCATTCAAAATCATTAAATTTTTCATCAACCAACTTACCGTTTAAGTGTTGTAGAAGCTAACTACTCGCCGCCATTCATTACTAATTGAATTATTGATCGAAGATGGTGTGGGATATGGGGCACTCAAATCTCCCCACTACCAATGCTTCAACCCCATCCACTGCCAGATACGGGACACCGTCCATCGTCTGCCGGATACGCCCTACACATCCGCAACGAAAAAATCCAGCTAACCCACATGGCCTTTTAATTTTGAGGTCTGGACGTGAGTTAATGCCAAGCTACCACCTTATTGTTCTGCCCTAAATCGTTTTGTGTCCTTCCTCCTCTATCCAACGTCTTATGAGTTTGTGTTTGTGTATGGCCGCGAGTTCGATTCCGTGTCTGTGCATGGTAACAAGTTCGAGTCTGTTTGTATCTCTTTGTGGTCCTGTGTCCATGTCATGTCTGCATTCTATATGTGATAGAGGAAGAGGCAAGCACATCAAGCGATGCAAACCAAGGAATTTACCTCATCTACATGATGCACTTCCTGTGGATGGAGAAAGCGGGATTGACCTAGGAGGGGAAATTATAATTGAGGCGGCTATGAAAAATGTGCTTGGCGGCGTTCGTAGGAGGGAGATTTGAAATTGGGGCTGGATACTTGGATTTGATACTCACTTGGGCTTGGTTGGGTTGCTCGCTTTGATTACCCGGCTTAGATACCTTCCTTCCGACCTTCCTTCCAACCAATTGGATGCATTGAACTATTCTCCTTTCCCAGGGGTGAAGGAATCATATAGCTATATTTATCCACGGTCGTATGAAGTTCCTTTTCACATACTATCTAAACCAGGGAGGGGAATAAGGTCTAGAATGGATTGAGGAAGTTGCTTCTCAAGCAAACATACTTCAAGGAAATGGAGGAGGTGGCTCAGTTGTTCATCATGTAGATCAATGATTTCTCTTAATAATTACAGGCATTCCATTCCAGGTACATTCTATTATTCTCTTCTCTTATCTCTGGTCTTCTCTTTGTTCTGGTCTTGTAATAAATATGAGTTGTTTCCGTTAATTTTTTCATCCTTGCATATGAGGACTCAGTTCTGTGTTGATTTTCACTCTCACCTTGTAAAATTATTATTATTATTATTTATTCTTTAGGTCAGCTTTTCTCATAAAAACCCTTGTAATATGGTTCCTGTTAAGTGTAGTGGGCATCGTCCCTCTTCTCAAACCCTCCCTCTTTCACCAAATTAATTGTCATTCAAATCATGTTGACGCCGATGATGAGGCTATATTTCCACACAAACCAAATCAAATCGCATGACAAACTTCTCTGCTATGCTCTCTAAGTATTTTTATTATTATTTCCTCTCTAGCCCTGCTTTTCTCATAAAACCCTCGGTCGTTAAATTGCTCTGCTCTCATAATACCCTCGGTCCTTAAAATGCTCTTCTCTCATAAAACCCTCAGTCCTTAAATAAAATAAAATGTTTCAACAAAATAAAATTGCAACACCAATTTCAGGTCTGGATGGCTCTGTTCTAATTATTTATTTATTTTCTCATTGTTAGATTAATTTCACTTTCGTCTCTATCCTTTGCTAATGAATTTCCTTAATGTGAATAGGAAATACGGCCTCAATGTCTCTACCTCCTTCACATCGTCAAAGGCCAAGACTATTCTGTTGTTTGCATTCTAGGTATCTCTAATATTGCTTTTCTATTTTTTTCATTTCATTAAGCAGTTATTATTCTTTAATTTACTTTTTGATTACATTTAACCGTTATTATTCTTAAAATTAATAATAACAACTATTTACATTTAACCAGTGATGTTTGTGAACTAGCAGGTACATAGATTAATATGTTACTTTCAACCTTTCGAGAGCAAATGTTCACTTCCATGATTTCCTTAGATTAATACATCATTTATATGCTTTAATTTTCATTGACCAAATCTGTACTTGTGGTGTTGAGTTCATTGACGAACTTTTTTTTTCCGTGTAAAAGCATTAAGGGTAGGTAAAACAAAAGAGCATTTATACTTATATGCACGCATTTTTTCTTATGGTGGAAGCCAAACTTAAAACTGTGTGATTTGATGCATTTGGAAACTATTCAATTATCACTTTTCCAAAGGTTTTTTATTGTGAAATATGATTTGTTGCCAGTCAAAACTGCATTTCCTAGGCAAATATTTTGATTTGATCTTTTCCTACTAGGTACTTTTTGTTGAAGGTAGACTTGTGACTTTCCTCACTATATCAAAAGATTGAAGATGAACAATTTGTCCTTAGGTTCAAAATTTAAACGGTGATATAAAAAATTGTTGACATTTATCCATTACTCTATCAACCATCTATGTAGATGGTCTAATGAAATGCTTCAATTAATTTTAATTAGTTTTTTACTTTTTTGGTCTATTTGTTGTAGCTCAACTTTTGAGCTCATGTACACTAAAATTTTGAGCTCATGTACCATTTTCACCTAATAATTTCACATTATAACTCATTACCAAGATAGAAAAAAACTCATGTTGCAAACCTCTCAACACTAGGAGATCTGGGATTAAGAGTTAGTTTAATGACTGCAATCAGATAATTCCCAAATGGTTAAACTGAATACATAATAACATTGTGATAATATCAATATAACAATTTTTTGAAATATCTTTTCCCATATAAACATACAACTGATTGGAGAGGCTGTAAGTGCCTTATTTGTAAGCCTATTAGTATTTACTTCTTATTTTCTCACTTATGTATTCCCTTCAATTCTCTCATGTTTTCTCGTGTCCTCTGTGTTTGTTTTACTTATTTCCCCTCGACACATTTCGCCTCTAAAATGGAACTTGGGTGCTTATTAGATTTATGTTTGAAACCTAAGGTTTGTTGTGGATTTAGGCTTGGGCCCTAAGCTTTGTTGTGGGGTTTAAAACAACTTGGGCATATAGAATAGCAGATTCAGAACACCTGGAGAAGGAATTGGACCACCTACAATAGGTCTTTGTAAAGAATGGACATCATAAGAAGATCATTGACAAAGCGATCCACCAAGTTCAAAACAGAAAAGATCCCTAAGATCTCTCTACCATATATTAAGGGCACTATTGACAGTATTGCTAAAATATTAAGAAAACAAGACATACATGTCGCCTTCACTCCTCTTAACACTATTGGCAGGATGGTGGACTCAGCTAAAGACCAGGTGGATCCAAGAAACCATAAATGCTTGTACATAATACCTTGCTCATTTGGGAAAGTGTACATTGGTGAGACCGAAAGATCTATAAACATCTGTCTCAAGGAACATGTGCTAGAGCCAATAAATCATCCCTTGCAGAACATTCACACAACTCTTCCCACCACGTATGCATAGAAAATGCTAAGCTACAAACGAAGGAAGAACACCATCTAAAAAGATGGGTAAAAGAGGCTGTGGAAATTGACAAATGATATAACACACTTAATTGGGATGATGGGCTAAAACTAAGCAGCACCTGGAAACCAATAATCAATAAAATAAAAAGGCAACTACATGAACACTTAGTCGACATCACACATATGTCTATATTTATACTCTCTCTTTTTGATTTAATTAGAATCAACTCAAAAACATGGTGAGATCCCCTGATGATGGACTCGCGTGAGAGGTCCAAAACAATGGGCTTTTAAAAATATAATGGTTTTTTCCATATTTTAAATAAATTCCAACCTGTATTATGGATCTTTTCTTTGTTATCAAGTCCCTGCATGGAAGGGATGCATGGTCAAACTCGCCGCTTTTTGAGAAACTCAGACTAAAAGGAGCGCAGCTGTCTACATAATTCTGGTTTCTCAAAGAATGTCGAGACATGAATCTCATACCCAGATTCACTCAATGTACACACTTGCTGCAAAACCACAACTCTTCCTCCTTTCACACACTAAGCCGATCAATACTCAGAAAAGAGGTCAAGAGATCATGTGCTCAGGTAGTTGGATTTTCAACGAAATTGTTTAGCCTACACCTAAAGTTATCCGCCACCCTTATAGTTAATGTATGGTATAATTTAGACGCATTAACACATACAAAAGAAACACATACGTGGCACGTTTGCACAACAAAAAGGATTAATAAACTAGATAATTTAAAACGCATGCACATTACATTTCCGACACAGGATCAACACATCATGATGGTAAACCTATCACAAAATAATTTGAATGAATCTTCACGCAGGGTTCTGGAACAAGTATCGAATTTCTTCGTAGCTCCACAGGTGTTTTCCATTGAAGAAATCATAAGAAGCATTGATGTGGCCATCAAGGATAAAATTATGGAACGCACTAAGGAAATCATATAGGATTGTTCGGTCATTTTGAGATGTTCCAAACCTCCTCCCAACAAATTGTCCAAAGAATAAATTAAAGCCTTGAAAGAATTAAAAAACAACAAACATATTGTCATCGTCAAGGAAAACAAAGGGAATGCCACGGTGATCCTAAATACAGAACACTACCATATGAATATGATGGATCACCTCATGATGAGTGGGAGCTACAAAACGTTAAACAAAGACCCAAGTAACAAGATCTTACGAGAAGTAACTAAAGCAATAAAGGGTTCATCATTAGATGAATCTGTAAAAAAGAGGCTTATCTCGGGTTGTGCCACCATGCCGTTGATCTATGGCTCTACGAAGATACACAAGGAAGGTATCTCGCTCAGCCAATAGTAAACACTATAAGCCCCCCCAGATATCATCTTGTGAAATTCTTGGCACAAAAACTATGACCCCTATCTGGGAGTACTTCCTCATATGTAAGAGATTCATCATCCTTTGTGCAATGGATTAAGAATCAAAAGATAAAAAAAGAATATTTGATGGTGAGATTTGACATTGTGTCGTTGTATGTTAAGATCCCTGTGGATGAAACCATTGAGACAATTAAAAACATCACAGATGAGGAGACAACAGGTTTGGTAAAACTTTGTCTAAAGTCAACATACTTCAACTACGAAGGAGTAATTTATGAACAAACTGATGGTGTTTCTATGGGCTCAGCTTCATCCCCAGTAGTGGTGAATATATACATGGAGCACTTTGAAATAAGATCCCTCAGTAGCTATTCCTCAACACCGGATTAATGGAAGAGATACGTAGATGACATCTTTGCAAAATGGGGACATGGAAAAGA
>LPNX011136114.1:5203-56201 GCA_001517045.1 Pseudotsuga menziesii | reverse complement strand
TTATTTTATTATTTTAACTATTATTTTATTATTTTAACTATTATTTTATTATTTTCCTTAGGAGGCCCATTTTAGACCCCAAAATTCCTCTAATGGAAGCTAAATGTTTTCCTAGAACACGTAAATAGCCTCTCCGAACACATTAAGTTCACTTTGGAAATAGAAAATGACAACCAAATACCCTTTCTAGATGTCCTTCTCACTAAAAAAGAAGACGAGAGCTGCGGGTATCAGGTTTATCGAAAAAAATCACACACAGACAGATACCTTCATGTAGACTCCCGCCACCACCCTAACCAAAAAAAGGTATCATTAAAACTCTCACGACTCGGGCATCTAGAATAGTGGATTCAAAACTCCTGGACAAATAATTAGACCACCTACGAGAGGTCTTTGTAAATAATGGATATAATAAGAAGTTCATTGACAAAGCAATCCACCAAGCTCGAAACATAAAACAATCAACACAAACGGTGGACATCCCTAAGATCTCTCTACCATATATTAAGGGAACTATTGACCGGATTGTTAAAATCTTAAGAAAACAAGACATACTTGTCACCTTCACTCTTCCTAATACTATTGGGAGGATGGTGGACTCAGCTAAAGACTAGGTGGATCCAAGAAACCAAAAAGGCTTATACATAATACCTTGCTCATGTGGGAAAGTGCATTGGTGAGACCAGAAGATCTATAAACATCCATCTCAAGGAACATGTGCTAGATATCACTAGAGATAGAGCCAAGAAATCATCCCTTGCAGAACACTCACACAACTCTTCCCACCACGTATGCATAGAAAATGATAAATTAATAATGAAGAAAGAACACCATCTAAAAAGACGGGTAAAAGAGGCTATGGAAATTGACAAACGAGATAACACACTTAATCGAGATGATGGGATAAAACTAAGAGGAAATTGGAAACCGATAATCAATAATATAAAAAGGCAGCTACATGAACACTGAGCCGACATCACACATATATCTATATTTATACTCACTCTTTGGGCTTTAATTAGCATCATCTCAAAAACATGGTGATATCCCCTGATGATGGACTCACGTGAGAAGTCTGAAACGTTGGGAATTTAAAACTATAACAGGTTTTTCCATATTTTAAATCAATAATGTTGATAACAACAATAACCACCCGAGTGTTCAAAGTCATCCTTGACCTCATCTAAATATTTCCTAACTTGTGGTAGAGTTTTTAAAATTCGATGTAGTAGCACAAGTTATTTATGATTTTGGGAATATGTTCATTAAGACTTCCCATATGTTATTCTTAATGGCCTCCATATTCTTTTTCATTTTGATATGTTCCAAGGTATTTTCATTCTTTTCCTACCATGTGTGCATGTCCTAAATGTTGGCCAATTATACTTTTAGATTTTCTAGGTTTTTCAATACATCATTTAAATTCTTGCCCTACTTGTTCCAACATTCTTTCATCTTATCTACCATGCTTATGAACTAGTGCCTTATTTTGTAACCTCCTTATGCTTAGCCTTGCAATATTCCACCCCTTTTAGAAACTATATTATTTTATGTTGTATCCCAAGAGTGTCTAAGTATCCCACATCTAATATTATTATGGTAGGAGGGGTGACCTCAATCCTTTTTCTACGAAATCCTTGACCTTCAATATTTTTCTTTCTTCCTAGGCTTCATTTAGTTGTGCTATCAATGCAACATATGTTTTAGCCATTTCCAATGAGCTTATTTTATCAACCAATCATTGAATGAGTTCCTCGAAACCTTGAAAACAATTCTACACGAAATCCATTAGATCTTGGGAATTTTTCCACTTGTATTTTATGGATGGATCTCTTGAGTTCATTCATAGTAAACAATACTATTTGTGTGATACTATCCTCCTCATCCATCCAATTTGGGAAGGTTGTGTACACTAATTCTAATACCTCATAAAATTTTCACTTGAGGCTGAGTGTATAGTGTCTCGTAGTGGGAGATCCATGCCACACTTATGAATCAAAATGATCAGATATTTCTCCTCAGTGGTATGTTACTCTCCACATGAAATTGTGTGCCCTATGGGTAACAACCTACTTATGAAATTATGCAGTATTATGATCACCTACAAGAAACCATATCACATAACTTTTGGCATGATTTTCTATCTTGCTTCCTTCTAGGCCAAAAGTGATTCTTGTTTTAATTTTGGCTCAATTTAAAAAATGTTCATGCATTCCATATCTGATGTTGGTAAAATGAAAGAGAATAGTGAATACATGTTTAATTATGAACATTTATATGATATCCTTGAGGTTTATATCCATGACACTCCTCCATACCTTCTACACTTAGTGAGGCTTTCCTTCAATAGTTCTCAATATAAGGCAAAGGCGATTGTCATACAATGGACTAGAATTTTCTAGAGGACAAAAAATAATTGCAAAATTTCCCACATGTGCTGCCATGTCTGTGGATAAGCTATAAGATCAAGTGCATGGGACATATGTTGATTTGGTCTTAGGGCTTAAAAATTTAAACCTAGACTGAGCAACAAAATTCAGTTTTGCAACTTCCAACAAGTGTGTAAACGATTAGTGGATTTCATGAAGCCATCCATGAGATCTTAAGGAAGAGTTTTGTGAATTTGACCCCCAATGCAAAAATTGCAATGGGTATAATTGAACCAAATCCTAGATTCTCAAATTTCTAGGTAAATCAAGATTCGATCCATGGCATTAGATGGCCGAGGGGTGTCTTAGTTGAATCCCCATGTCCTATACCCAATATAATGGGTGGTTCGTCCATTCTTGTCCCAAATTGAATTTTATAGAAAGTTTTCACTCGCATCCAAGAGTCATTCGAGGACACATGTTAATTTGGTCTAGGGGATTAGATCCAGAATTGAGCAGTAGAATGGAGTTCTGCAACTTTTGGTAAGTGTGTAGAGTCTTGGGGGATGTCATGAAGCCATCATTGGGCTCTCATGGAATAATTTCTTGAATTTTATCCCCCAATTCAAAAATTGATTTTGGTGTTATTGAACAAAACCTTACTTCTCAAATTCCCAAGTAAAGCAAGCTTGGATACATAGCATTGGATGGGTGAGGGATGTATTAGTAAAAGACCCATGCGGTGACCCAAGAAAATTGGCACTTCATCGATTTGAGTCCTGGATTGCATTTTATGGCGAGTTGTAGCTCTCAACCAATAACCATTCAGGGACACATGTTGATTTGGTCTAAGGGCCTAGATCCAAAACTAAGGATAAAAATCAAGTAATTACAGATTCCAGCAGGTGAGTATATTCCTACTAGATGTGATGAATCCATCCATAGGCTCTCGAGGAAGAGCTTCATGAATTTGAATTCCTAATGCAAAATTTGTGTTGGGTCTCACTGAAAAAAAAAACCTAGCTTCTGAGATTTACAAGTAATACAAGATTTGAGCCATGGAGCTAGATGGGGAAGGGGTATTCTAGCTGAAGCCCCACATCTCAGAAGCAATGGAATCAATGGTTCATCGATCCGAGTCTCATACTGCATTTTATGGTGAGTTTTCACTCGCATCCAAGAGTTGTTTAGGGACACATGTTAATTTACTTAGGGGCCTAGATCTATAATTGAGAAGAACAATCAAGTTACGCAATCTCCAATAGGTGTGTATTGGCTAGGTTGATGTGATAAATTTGTCCACCTACTCTTGGGGAAGAGTGTTTTTGAATTTGACCCCCATTGCAAAAATTCCATTGGGTCTCATTGAACAAAACACTGGCTTCTCAAATCGCAAGGTAAAGCAAACTTTGGTCCATGCCAATGGATGGGTGAGGGGTTTCCTAATTGAAACTATGTGCCCCTGACCTAGGGGAATCAACAATTTTTTGATTCAAGTCATGAATTGAATTTTATATCAAGTTTTCACTCTCATCCAAGAGCCATTTAGGGACACTTGTTGTTTTCGTCTAAGGCTTTAGATGCATAACCGAGCAATAAAATTGAGTTTTGAAAATTCTAGTGGGTGTGTATAGGCTTGGTGGATGTCATGAATCCATCCACCTACTCTTGGGGAGGATTTTCGTGTATTTGACTCACCAATGCAAAAATTACATTTTCTTTCATTGAACGAAACACTAGCCTCTAAAATCACCAGGTAAAGCAAGCTTTAAGCCATGGAATTTGATGGGTGAGGGGTGTCGTAGTTGAATCTTTGTGCCCTAGACCTAAGGGAATGGATATTTTGTTGATATGAGTCCCAAATTGCATTTTATGGCAAGTTTTCACTTGCATCCAAGAGCAATTTAAGGACACCTTTTGATTTAGTCAAAGGGCCTAAATCCAAAATTGAGTAGAAAAAATGAGTTCTACAACTTCCAACAAGTGTGTACAGGCTTGGTGGATGTCATGAAGCTATCCACGGGCTCTCAAAGAATAATTTCATGAGTATAAACTCCCAATGAAAAAATTGCATTGGGTCTCATTGAACGAAACCATAGCTTATCAAATCGCTTGGTAAAGAAAGCTTTGAGCCATGGCACTAGATGGGTGAGGGGTGTTTTACGTAAAGGCTCGTGTCCTACACCCAATGAAATTGATTGTTCATCGATTCAAGTCTCGTGTTTCATTTTATGGTGAGTTTTCACTCGCGTCCAAGAGCCACTTAGGGACACATCTTAATTTGGTTTAGGGGCCTAGATATAGAACTAAGCAGTAAAAATGAGTTTTGAAACTTCTAGCAAGTTTGTATACCCTTGGTGGATGTGATGAATCCATATTCAAGATCTCATGTAGAGTTTCATGAATTTGACCCCCCATTGCATAAATTCCATTGGGTCTCATTAAACAAAACCATATCCATAGAGGATTTACAAGTTATGAATTTTTAAATAAAGATAAAGGGTTTATAAATTGTTTCAAGGCTAAAAGTCTAGAATGCATAAGCATGTTCAATAATAATTACATGAGAATAGTTTGAACATGCTCAATTTTTCCAATGATTACATATTTTGAACATTGTATGTACTAATGGAAGGATAAATGATTGTTCACCATTTGAATTTCTTCAATTATTTATTTTACAATTTTGTTGGATACACTTAAAAAACAGGGTGGTTCACTATTTGTTGGAGGGTTATTTCACCAAAAAATATGTCAACATTTGTTATGAGTCAACATGAGAATCAAGGTATGATTAGATTACATACTCCATTCATTAGTTATCAAGGGGCTCAACAAGAGCAAACAAATCACTTACAAGAATTGAAACTGGGTGGAGAGAGTAATATTCATTCCTCCTAATCACCCAAGCTACAACCAAAGAACTAGTTAAACACACTTATAACATCTTAGGTGCATTATATAAATCTATGTCACATTTTTTTGACTACTTTATTTACAAATTGATAATACATTTTAATAAAAAAAATAAACATTATGAATTTCATTTAAAAATTAAGATATATTTTAGATTAATAAGAATTATATAATTTTTCCAATGTTAAATATGTGTTCAATCAAATTGATCTCATCGTCTCAATTGCCAAGTGAATCTACATATCAAATATGTACATAGAAATCACTTGGATGAATGGCAACTAAAAATTGTCAAAATTATGAAAATAAAGATTCAAACTAATCTTTCAAAGGCCTTATAATGCTCAATTAAAAGTTTCATGCGATTATTCACAAGAATTTAGTGCAAATGTTAAACATTTTGAATAGTCCTTCCCAAATACATCGTTTTTTATACATCTTAGGGCCACATGAATTTAAAAAATAAAAATTATCAAAAAATATTTTTTTTAAACATATTGCCTATTTTATTTTTAAATATATTCCATTTTCAAATACATTGTATTTAAGATATTTAATTTATTAAGTTAATGTTATAAATATTTTGTATATATGGTGATTAAAATAAATAGATTTATTTTAATTACATATTTATCAAACATTAACATGATCTATTTGATTCTCTTGGGTTCCTAGGGATATTGGCTTTTTGGGTGATCGAAGGTGGAAGGTCCGATGGAGTTTAGTGAAGGTGGGAGGTCTGACAGACAAATGGCGGAAGGAGGAAGGGGGGCAACACAGGCTCCCATAGCTTCATATCCTCCCGATTTATAGATCGAGGACATTTCGATCCCCCCTATACCATGGCTCGGGTCTAAAGGGTAGGTTTTCGTTCGCAAACCTGGGCAATGCATGCCAAGGGAAGTAGAGATTCCTACGATGCAAGTTAGGTCCTCGAAGCAAATGGACCATATTCAACATATGAAAGATCATGCCCTAACAAGGAAATTTGTGGGCTTACAACCTTCTAAGAAAGCCCTAGTTTGGTGGATCAATTCCACTTGGAAACCTAAAGGTCATTTTGATCTACAGTTAGGATCCAAGGGTTTTTTTACCATTGTCTTCTTCAATGTGGAGGACATGAAACGAGTAATGGATGGCGATCGATATTTTTTCTATTCGGCGGGACTATTCCTCAGGCCTTGGGAGGAAAAGTTCTGCCCAGAGAAGGAAGACATGAGAGTGGCACCCGTTTTGATCAGATTATACTCGCTTCCAGGGGAATACTAAGACCCTAAAATCCTAGAAGAATTTGGGAACACATTGGGGAAATTTATTAAGAGTTCAGAGCAGACCAGGGTCCAGCAATACATAGCCTATACAAGGATATGTGTATATATGGATCTGACCAAACAACTCCTAGAAGCAATAAATATGTCATGGGAAGATGAAGACTGGGTCCAACCCCTAAATAACAAGCAGATCTTGTTTCAATGTAGAAGGTTCCATGAATATGGTCATTTATTCAGGGGTTGACTGATGAACCATCCTAAACCCTCATTAGGGAAGGAGGAGGAAAAGAGTGACCAAGGGTTTACTCGGGTCTCCTCAAGGAAAAGAGGTGGAAGGAAGCATGACCATCAATAAATTTCTAAGAAGGCCTCAATATCCAATAAGTTTGAAGTGTTGGAGGACATGACAGAAGAAACCCTAGAAAAACAGATAAAGGCTATGCAGGGAGACCACTGCATCCAGGAAACTGAGGGGATTCGACCCACTCCCGAGGAAGAATCAAAGGAATATCAAACCCAAGAAGAAGTTGAGCCAGAAATTGAGGATGAAGCAGAGGATATGGACATATGGGAACTAAATCTGGAAGGGATCAAGCAAGCTTGCACCGAGAAAGGAAAATTGTATGTTCTGCAGGAGCAGGTTCGTTTGCTAAAGGAGGCCATCCTCAGGGCTAGAGAGAACAACCATCTAGGGATAATTCTAGGATCCCATAAGGAAAACAAGCGAAAACATGAAGAGCCTAGTAAGAAAACAAGGAGGAATTAGAATAAGCAGAGAGTAGTAGAAGCGGGGAGGAGGCTAATAGAGTTAGGTCAGTACTCTACCATCAAGGAGAACCTAGGTATGTAACTTATCATTTATTTAATGAATATTTTATCCTGGAATATCAAGGGCCTAAACGACCCCCAGAAAATTAAGATGCTTCATAAAAAGATTAAGAGAGATAACCCTGGTATGGTTTTTATGCAAGAAACCACATGTTCTTCCGATTAGATCCAAGAAATTGGAAAAGGATTTGGAAGGGGATTGAAGGAATGGGAATTGATGCAATAGGATATGTAGGGGTTATGGGAATTCTGTGGGATCCCACTAGGGTTACTTTAGATGGATTCCGGGGCACCCATTGCTTTCTCTCGGTGGACTTCAAGGTCGTAGGTTTCCTTGTCAAAGGAGTGTTAACGGATGTCTATGGTCCTCATTCAGTGGGAGAAAAGAGGTAGTTCATTGATACCATTCATGCCATCCATGCAAGCCTGGGTGGTAAACACAAGGTCATTGGAGGCGATTTTAATCTTATAAATTTCCTAGCATAAAATAAGGGTGGCAGACACAGGTTAGAGGAGGAATGTGGGTCATTATGAGACATGATAAAAGACCTAAATCTTGTGGACATCCTTCCAAGGGAAGGATGGTTCACCTAGAACAATAAGAGCTGCGGGGATAGACACATTGCCTCCCGCCTGGACAGATTCCTGGCCTCGGATTATATCTTGGATTTGGGAAGTGAACTCCATTCAACAAATCTCCCAGGAGCAGGGTTAGATCATTGGCCAATTGAGTTAAGGTGGAGTGGTCCGGGATCTCAATTCAAAAAACCTTTTAGGTTCGAACAATTCTAGTTTTTGCATCCATATTTTGTAGAAAAAGTTAAGACCTAGTGGGAGGAATTGAGTGAAGGCCCGGGCAAAAGCATGTACCAGTTTCAACATAAGCTTAAAGGAATGAAGGAAATATTAAAAAAATGAAACAAGGAAGAGTTCGACAACATATTTATGGATAAAAAATCCTTGGAAGCTAGGTTGTAGGAGGTTCAATCCAAAGGAATGAATGAAGGGTATACTCCCAACCTGTATAAAAAAGAAGTTGATCTAAATGCTAACATTGAGGAATAGGAAAGAGAGGAGGAAATTCTTTGGTGTCAAAAATCCAGGAGTAAGTGGCTCAAGGAGGGAGAAAGAAATACTTCCTTCTTTCATCGATCGGTCACCTAGAGCAGAATGCAGAACAAAATTCTCTCTCTAAGGAACCCCGAGGAAGCTAGGTTTGAAACATATGAAGAAATAGAAGTTACTATAAATCATCACTCTGGAGACATAATGTTGGATCCAAGGCCAAAAAGACAGAGAGACATTGAGCACATTACCAGGATCATTCCTTCTCTGGTCTATCAAGAGCATAAATCTCCTAATGAGACCTATCTCCTTGGTCGAGGTGGAGGAATTAGTATTCCAAATAGAAGCAGGTAAGGCCCCTGGCCCTAATGGCTTCACCGTAAATTTCTTCCATCACTTCTGGGATTTGATCAAGCTCGAAGTATGGAAAATTGTGGAGTATTCTATGGTTTCTTGCAAGATCTTTCCAACTTTGAATGCTACATTTCTCACTCTTATTCCAAAGTTTGAGGGAGCAGATTCCCCTGAAAATTTTAGGCCTATAAGTTTGTGTAATGTGATATACAAAATTATTACTAAAGTTATATCTAATCGTCTCAAACCGATTCTCCCACATTTCATATCTCAAAAGAAATCAGGCTTCGTGGAAGGAAGATAGATAATATATGGCATAATCCTGGTCCATGAGATGCGTCACTCCCTTAAATTGAGGAAACTCACGAGCATGATGGTGAAGCTGGTGGACATAGCAAAGGCATACAATAAAATTAACTGGAAATTCATGAGAGGTATGTTAAAATATTTTGGATTTTAGTTAGACTAGGTAGAATGGATTATGAATTTAGTCTATTTAGCCTTCTTCTCTATTTTAGTGAATGGTATCCTGTCTGGCCTCATCAAGCCCTCATGAGGAATAAGACAGGGGGACCCTCTATCCCCGTTTCTCTTTATCCTAATAGATGAGGGATTAGGTAGATCTCTGTCGACAATGAGGGACAACAATGACCTCAGAGGACTTAGAGCTCATCCAAGGGTAGAGAAGAAAACCCACCAACAATTTGTGGATGATACTATGTTAACATGGTATCCTTAAATCTAGGAAGATCAGAAGTTTAAGTAATGTATCATAACTTTTGGTAAAGCTTTAGGTTTGGAGACCAATAATCATAAATCCCAAGTTTTTTTTTCACATGCCTTGCATCACTCAACGTAATATTTGTCGCATTTTGGGCTTCCAGGAGAGCTCCCTTCCATCCAAATATATTGGTTCTCCACTATTTTTTTCTATTGATAAAAGGGGTCATGGGTGGATTTGGTGGATAGCATGAAAAAAATTCTATCGAAGTGTATCTTGAGACTCCTAAACCTTCCAAGTAGACTGGTTTTTGTGAAATGTGTTCTTTAGGCTATTCGTACATACCTCTTTTCTACCCTTGCAGCTCTAAATTCTATCCTGAAAGAGATAAGGAATAGTCAGAGTAAGTTTCTGTGGAGCGGAGCCATCAACGATCATAAGTGGGATTTGGTAAAATGGGACACCGTGTGTACCCCAAAAACCCATGGGGGCTTAGGCCTTAGGGACTTTGAAGCAGCAAATCTGGTGGGGGGAGCAAAATTATGGTGGAGATGGGTGACCCACTCTTAGGAGCCTTGGGCGAGGGTCTAGAACATAAAATATGTGAAGGATTGGGATAAGCGGGACCGTCATAAGATTCTAAGAAGACCTTCCAGGGTCTCACTTCTGGAAAGCTGCATGTAGGGGGAAGTCTACAGTACAAGATCATAGTTTCTAGGATATAAAAAGGGCTCAAATGACAATGCTATGGGAAGAATTGTGGCAATAGATACCACCCCTAGACCATGATGCCAGTATCCATCGACTCATTGAGGAGTGCACTAACGAAGGAATTACAAAGCTTGAGGGCCTATGGATGGATCAATAAGTTGACCAACATTTTCGGGTTTGGCCTAGCCGAGCCTAGTGGGATCAACGAGGTATGGTAGAGGAAGTTGACAGACTGGAGGAAGTCCTCGTCAATAGACAGATCAAAAAACACACCGAGGAAGATAAGCTCAGATGGGGATACAAACCATAGTGTATTTTTTCAATAAAGGAAGCCTATGAATTATTGACAGAAGCAGAAGACCAACCATTGGAATCAAAATGGAAGAAAAATATCTGGCATAAAATAACTATCTTTAGCTGGCTAATAATGTGGAAGTGGATTTTAACAGGAGAAAATTTACAAAAGAGAGGGATGCTTGGGCCTTACAGTTGCAGTCTCTGTGAGCGGGAGGATGAAATGTCGAGCTACCTTCTGGACGAGTGTCTGTTTTCCTCCATCCTCTGGGATGAGGGTGCATTAAGGTTCTCCAGAATGGACTGACTCAGATAAAACCCGGACCGGACCCTGGTAGAATGGTCAAATAAACCATTTCAGAATATCATTCTAAACAAATTGTGGGAAATATTTCCTCATTTTGTATTATTGGAAATATGGAGGGAGAGAAGTCTCTGAATGTTTCAAGGGAAATCACGGCCTCTACCAAGGGTATGGGAAACCATTATGTCCCGGCTGCATGAAACTATCAAAATAGAGGTGTGGAGGGATGCAGACTAGGAGGTGGCTATTCCTGAAGCAATCATTCCTGAATCCTAGGGATTGTTGACTCCCTTGCAAGGAATTCTCCACTAGCAGAGTACAAACATAAATCCATCAAGTGCGAACCTTTGGAGTCATCCGCCGTTAGGTTTCTCCAAGCCTAACTTTGATAGGACCTCGAAGGGGAACCCAGAATAGGTTGGGTATGGGGTGCTTCATTCAGGACTCCAGAGGGAACATGATGTTATACCAAAATCCTGTCACCATCATGTGATAAGACCTTTGACATACCTACTTTCCCTGAATCCCAGCACTTGGAGTGGAAACTCATACCATTTGTCAATCTTTCACAAAAATGCTCAGCACCGTGCTTTCCCCTTTATCCATGAGCGGTATCTTGCTCGCACCGCCTATCCCTTGTTATCCACAAGCAGTGCCACCACTTATGGCCCTTAGTCCATAAGCGTTTCTTACCTAAACCGCTCTGTCATAGAAGGAGAAAAGCGGTACCCTGGGTAAAATGGGAAACAGAGAAGCTTCTCGAGGCTTCTAGATCATGAGCCTCGTGTCCTCCCTTATCCCTATCATTGTGGGTCAGTTGAGCTCGAGTTCCCCCATCATAGGATCTTAGAGGCCACCTCATCCATCAATCTCTCAACCATTCCTATCCATTGAGCCTTATAAATACGAGCTCATGTCCATGTTTGAGGGGAGAACTCTTAAGGTATTGTTATGTTGTTGGATTGATTACTTGGCCCAAGCCATTGGAGAGCATAGAGAGAAAAAAGTTGGAGCTTATGGGGATGAGAGTCTTTGGTTTCATGGGGATGCATGTCAACACTAAGGCTTAATTGGTTGTAAACTTCTCCATTTTATCTTAAAGCAAAGCTAATTTTTGTCCCACATTACTGTTGTTGTTTGATTTCACATGTATGTTGTTATATTCCTTAGTCACTAACATGGATCAGTAGATTATATTCTGGTAGATTTGATGTGTTTGCATGTTTAATATGATTGCAGGTACATAGGGTTACTATCGAAGTATCACATTCCAAGTATCTACGACGTCCAGGGTGGGTCTTCAACCTTTGTCGTTCATTTGTTCTGGATCTGAACAATTAAGACGAGTGGAACACCTTTCTGTCCGCAGAAGGTGAAATATTCCAGTTAACAAATCTGGTGACTCCACTGGGGAATAGATATATGTATCAGTTGCTCTGATCTTCCTTAGTTCTTCAACTCTTGTCTGAATCTAGGCTCCTTCTCCAACTTTCTTCAGTCAAATCTGCTATCTGACTTAGTCAATTTGGGTTTGAAACTTCCAGATCTGAATCATTTCGACCTTTTATGCTCTATTTTATACTCAATCTATCATCCTTTACCATGATCTGGTCTTTTACTGACTTGATCTATCCTTCTCTTTGTGTTTTGGATTTTTACAAGGAACCGTGCCTATGCAGTGGACGAGAAGCGGTGCCACCACCTGAACAGAGTGGGAAGTACGTGGTGCCATCACCTGTATCCCGTTGGCGAGAAGCGGTGCTAGGATAGAACCGCTCTGTCAACACCAGAGAAGCGCGGTGCCAGGTAGGCATCATTCCAAGACCTCCTTTTCCTCATTTTTTGTAAAAATTTGAGTTGTTTTGCTTTCATTCTTGCACTGTCAGGCTTGTGTGATAGAATCTGATACTTGTGGCCTGAAATTTTATGGTTTAAGATTGGTTTGATTGGGAAATTCAAAAGCTAGATTAGGCTTTTTGGTTGTTCATTTTCTCTTGTGCTTGTTGGTTGTGTTTGCGAAAGGATTTATTGTTTTTTGAAAAGCTCAGGATGTTAGTAAGATCTCTTTTCATTTCTGTTGTATAGACTAAAAGAAGAACATTTAATTAGCATCTTAGTTTTATTTCTTGTTTTCATAAAGAACTTCTTTTTCCTTCCTTTAATTTTTTTTTTTTGACTGAGACTAGGTTATCATCATTGAGCATTGGACATTGGATCTCTGATTGGATTTACAAGCTTTCAAGCTCTTCATGTTCTTTCGTCTCTTATGCATTTAGAACTATCTCAATCAAAATAAAAAATATGGTAGTTTTAAGTTAGATTTCCCTATGTTTTAAGAGAAAATTGAAAAAATAGAGTGCATTTGCTGTTAGTGTGCTTCTTGTTTTTCTTTTAGGAAAATAGATTCTTCCCCTTCTTATTGCTTTCATAAAAGAGAAATCGGTTTGGAAAGTGTTGCTTGTCTTCGATTTTGTGTTCAAGACTGTTGTTTGGAAGTATTTTTGGTTTTGAAACAAAACAAAATACTCTCTTTCCCTCCTGTAAGTAGGCATACTGAATGGTAAAGTGAGATATTTTGCACACACATACTGCATGGTTTTACTTTTCTGTCAAAACATCACGCATTCACCTAACCATCCACTTAAAAATTAACGGTAGTTATAGGTTAAAATTTACATAGCAATTGGAGTGATAGGTTAGAGACATGTTCGGGCATCGTTAAGCATAGGAGCTATCGTTATTTTTCCGCATTACATTCCAGGACTTGTGTGGTTCTTCTACGTACCGTCGGTATATCGAACGACCTTTCACATACCCTTGAGGTATATAGTAAGGTACTTCACATACTCGATTGTATATCGGAAGGCCCCTTGTGTACGGTTATGCATTAGACAACACTACTACCGACTCAAGCTGCCACGTACCTTGAGTATATCGGGAGACCCCACTAGGATACCCTATCCATCTGAGAAAATCCCTTTGCTCGTCTTGCTTGGATCCATACACCAAAAAAAACATTCGGGGAGATTACTACGCACGTACCCTTGAGGTATATCGCGAGTGGCACCTTCTTGACAATCCTGGTGAGAGACCTAACTTTTTGAACTCCCCCTATCATTTTAAGTGTGCTTGTTTTGACCTATAGCTTGTGTAGGGAAATTTTTTGGTGTGTTTTCTAGATTTTCAGACCCTAGGTTAGATAGGAACTATACAAACTGGCTGAGTTAAGACAATCCAGAAGAGTACAGGGCTTGCCACCCGATTTTATTCCTGGTTCAGGAGAAAATCCAATGGAAGCTATCGACCAAGGAGCTGCTACCACCTCCCAAGTGGGAGATAGTGTGGTTGTAGAAAGTGGAGGACCATATTCTTCACACTTGCCTCCCTTTGTCCAACAGCCTTCTCGAGGAAATACCTTGTTCCATTCTCCCATGGAAGGTCATGGTGATGATACTACCAGTTCGGATTTTGGTCCCAATGCTCCATTTTGGGATACCCCTGTAGGATAGGCCATTGCCTCATTTGGCACCCGTTTAAACTCTTCTAAATATGAAGAAGAACGTAGGCAATACCATGCTTCCATTCTCCATGCATAGGAGATTGACAAGCAAATAGATGACCTATTAGGCCCGACACAATCACGTTCCACATATGTTCCTGTGGGATATCATTCACTTGCCGATTCTATGAGACCCATTGAACCGATTATAGATCGTCCAATAACACCCCACAACACAAGTCAAAATACCACCTTCACCACCTTCCATATTATGTCTGTTCCTAATCCTCCCAGGTCTTCTGCACCTAGAGCTCAACCTTCAATTCCGATTTTTTCTATACCTTCTAGTGTCGGGGGGCATCCCCCGGCATGGCCTACGTTACCTGACACCGGAATTGTACCTAGTCAAGAACATACCTCTAATATAGAACCATCTATAGTTTATGTCCCTCCCACCCATACTAATGTGGTTAATCCCCCATCTAGTTCAGGTCAGCCCTCGGGGGCACAACGTGTAGCCATTCAATATTCTGGAGGTTATGGTTATCACATACCTGTAGGTAATATTAATCATCCACCTAATCCTATAGGGACGCCTTATGGTAGAATTCCATACCCTAGTAATGCGTTTATGCCATGGGGGCAACCCAACTGGTCTTACATGCTAGCTATGGGGGGGATACCTATACATACTGCGAGAGGTGACGGAGGACCCCCTTATGGAGGTCCTCCCCCTGGGGGGGCTAATGGGCCCGGAGGATCTGGAAACTTTCCTCCTTATGGTCCTCGTGGTCCTGGGGGGCCTAGTGGCTTTCCTCCTTATGGCTTCGGAGGTTCTGGTGGCCCTCTGGCTAGTGGTTCCAGAAACTCTGGAGGCTTACCTCCTGGTGGCTTTGGAGGGTCTGATGGTTTGCCTCCTGGTGGTCCTGGTGGTCCTAGTGGTCCTAGTGGTCCTAGTTGTCCCGATGGCCCTGGTGGTCCTCCTCTTAGAGGCCCTAGATGTCTTAACAGTCCTGATCCCAAAAATCAACCCCCTACAAAAGGATTTTCCGGTAGTTCTTCGTCACAACAACCTGTCTTTCAGTCCACTTATGGTCCTACTGGTAATTATATGCCATATCAATATTTCCAGTATGTGCAACCCAACCAACAGTTACCTTTCCTAGTAACTTTGGACTTACCTTACTTGTCCAAGTTGATTAATGACCCCATTCGACACAATCCCTCGTGGCCTCCCATTCTGGTAAAGATACCATCGGATATCCTGAAGTTTGATGGGAAGCAGGGAGACAATCCGAAGAACCATGTTATGACATTCCATCTATGGTGTTCTTCAAACTCCCTCATGGATGACTCCGTTCGGTTATGACTCTTTCAGCGAACTTTGATTGGTACAGCCGCGAAGTGGTACATTGAACTCCCACAACATTTGTTTGTGGATTTTGGCTCGTTAGTAACCGTGTTTCTTACACACTTTCAGCTCCCTATTCGTTATGAAACGGGCACTGATCTTTTAACTTATTTGTGACAAAACACCTCTACCCACATATCTGATCATATTCATGAGTGGAGAAGGCGGAGAAGGCTTATTAAGGCCCCTTTCTGGATCAGTTATTAACTTATTGGTTTACCAAATCCTTGTTGCCTCCTATTGCCCGACATGTGGCTATGGGAAGTGCTGTTACTGAAGAGCAGGATATTAGTCGAGCCCAGTATCTAGACTTGGTCTATTCCCAGTCTGGAACTCTTTATGACTTGATTCCTCAAGCTCCTCACCCAAGCATCGATCCCGCCACGCCACCAGTAGAAGTACCTGTTGATGGGATTGTTCGTTCAATCTAGTCCCTGTCGGCAACAAAACCTGCCAAGCAACCCCAAACGGCCACCCCTACTCCTTCAACTCCTAAGGTTTCCACCAAGGTCAAATTTATTCAAAGTACTCAAACCTCGGGTAATAATAAAAAGAAAGGTAAAAATAGAAATAAAAAACCCGAAAACCAACATGAGACTTTAAGACCAACCAACAGTGGTAACGATAAAGGGAAAAGAAAGGAAAAATATCCCTGTCTGCTATGCGGTGGTGACCATTTTTCAAAGGAGGGTCCTCATTGCGACGAAATCTCCTAGTTTCTGAAGTCCAATCCCGCACCCGAAGAACTTACGGATCATTTTCCCTCTCAACAACAACTGATAGACCACATGTCTAATCAGGGTAACTCTAGTTCGTCAGAGGAAATTTGTATGATGTCCTCAAATGCCATCAATCTGCAAACTCGAAGTCAGAATTATGACAAACCCATAGATAAGAAATAAAATCATTCTTCTTCAGGGAAAGCTCCCTCTACTAGTTCTCCTAAATCCTCGTCTACTATCCTCTTATCTATCGAGAATCCTACTCTCGACATGATTTTGCGCCCACCTAAGAGTACTCTTTGGAAGGCAGTATTTAACCCTAATGCTAGAGCTGCTCAATTTTATAATGTAGTTGAAGATATCACTCAGGAACCTTGTGCAATATCTACCTTAGAAGTACTCCAAAGTTTCCCTACATAGCGCAAAAACTTGTTAACAACATTAGGAGCTTTAGACTTGGATAATACTAACTTGATTCATTTCAATGTTGAGAACTATAAGTCTAGGTTACCGCATAAACTTGCTTTTCAGATCATTACGAAAGTAGTTGGAAAGAAAGTTTTTCGAATGGTATTAGATGAAGGAGCTTCAACCTCGATTTTGTCTCTATCTTGTTGGAAGGGTCTCGGCTCTCCCGATCTTGTAACATCACCTACAACCCTCAAGGCCTTTGACGGACGGGGTTTCCAACCCCATGGTCTCATATCAGCCCTAGCGGTCGAGCTAGGGGGAAAAACCGTTTCCTTTCAAGTAGAAGTGGTAGATGCCCCTTTAGATTACAACCTCCTTATAGGA
The DNA here is from genome assembly GCA_001517045.1 of Pseudotsuga menziesii. Lineage (NCBI taxonomy): Eukaryota > Viridiplantae > Streptophyta > Pinopsida > Pinales > Pinaceae > Pseudotsuga > Pseudotsuga menziesii. The sequence goes on along the minus strand of LPNX011136114.1, from coordinate 38,941 downwards.
AGAAATTGGTTCTATGCCATGACTGCTATCGCCTCAACAGTATTCCGAACAGTCCAATTTTTGCATCTAGGGAGAATTGTTACTATTGACCAGCTTGATTTTTGTATGTTGGATGTTACTACCTCCATGTCTAATAACATCCCCATGTTAGGCCAGTCCCCTCCTCCTTACTAGTTGATTGGGGTAGGCATGTTGAAGGATTAATCCCTTATGGGGATTTTTCCATCCACTCCTCCTAGCACGGATACCGTGACAGTCCATATGATCGCCTCATTTCATTATGAGCCTAGGGGTAAACATGTTGTTGAGTCCACCTCGTTGAGTTCACATGAAGCACTATATGACGCTATTCAAACCTTTTCCGATGATCCCACAGATGACCTTCATCTAGTGGCTTCAGATCCTTACCATTTACCGTACTAGTTAGAAGCTTCTCTTCCTGTTCTAGATTATCCCTCTAAAACTTTTCCTTTCGATGAGTCCATTATAGAGATCATGAATACGGATGAGTCCATTTGGGAGGATCACCATCATAGATCCATGTTCCTCTCCAACACCAGTTCGGTTAGCCATGATTTTGCATCCTTGTTTCCTACGGATATTGTCAATGTACCCCAAAGTCCTATATTGTTGCAAGATACAGATTCTGAAGGAAACATTTGCAACATTACTTAGACGAATCTGAGTGACATATCAGCCAAGCCTGATACTATCGAGCATGTTCATGTTTGGAAGAACTGCTCGGAAGATGAATCTGAAGCCTATAAGGCACTTTTTAAAGAATTCTGTGATATTTTTGCTTGGTCCTATGAAGAGATGTCAGGGATTGACCCATCCATTGTGGTCCATGAGATTAAAACCTATCCCACGACTAAACCTGTCAGGAAAAAACTAAGGCAAGTCCATCCTCGAAAGGCCGCAGCTATTAAATCTGAAATTAAGAAACTTCTCAAAGTTGGGTTATTTATCCTATACCCCTGACAGAATGGGTATTGAACATTGTCCATGTCAATAAAAAACAGGGCACCATTAGAGTCTGTATCGACTTTAGGGATTTGAATAAATCTTGTCCCAAGGACAACTTTCCTATTCCGCACATCGATTAGATTATCGACAACTGTGCTGGAAGTGTCATCTTTTCATTCATGGATGGCTTCTCTGGCTATAATTAGATTCAGATATTACCCTCCGATCAGCATAAGATAACATTCATTTTCCCATGGGGAACCTTTGGATATAAGAAGTTACCTTTTGGCTTGAAAAATGCTGGAGCCACGTTCCAGCGCGCAATGTCCTATGCATTTCACGATATTAAACATATTGTTGAACCGTACCTTGACGACCTCCTTGCTCATTCATAGCAACGGGAGGACCACCCTGGTCATCTTAGAGAGATATTCCTGAGATGCTGTCATTATAATATACGGCTTAATCTGCATAAATGTGTTTTTTGCGTTGAGACGGGACATCTGCTAGGTTTTGTGGTATCCAAAGATGGCATCCGAATCGATTATTTGAAAATTGTTGCCATTTTAGATCTACCATCCCCAACTAATCTCCTTGAACTCCAAAGTTTGTAAGGGAAGGCAAACTTTCTCCGCCATTTCGTGTGCAATTTCGCAGAGAAAACGCACGGTTATATGCGTCTCCTCAAGAAGAACACTCCATTCTTCTAGGATGACCAGGCCTAATGTGCCTTTGATAATATTAAGCATGCTCTGACTCATTCACCCGTGATACACCCCCCATATTATTCAAAGGACTTTCTCTTGTATTTTGCTGCCTCAGCTACTACCATCGCTATGGTTTTAGTGCAGGAAAATATCCACGGTTAGGAGCACGTGATTTATTATGCCAGTAAGAATCTCATGGATTCCGAAACTCGCTATTCACATCTGGAAAAGTTAGCATTGGCCACGGTCATTTCTATACAAAAGTTTCGTCACTACATTCTACTTCGCACTACCACTGTATTGGCAGACCAAAACCCGATGTATTACATCCCGACTCTCCAGGTGCTCGGGGGAAAGTACTCCCGTTGGACAGTCATACTTTAGGAGTTTGATCTAGAATTTGCTAAAGCCACATCAAAGAAATCCTTGGTCTTTGCTGAGCTTATGTGTGATCTTCCCTTTGCTTCGACGAAATCTGAGCCCAGTGATTCATTCCCGGATGAATTCCTGTTCCTGATTAGCACTACCAACCCTTGGTATGGATATTTGCTTATTTATCTCCAAACACAACGATTTCAGCCGCATTTATCCCGCGATGATCGCTTCCATATCCATCACCATGTGAAATACTATCTCATCCTGAACGATACCTTGTATAGACGTGGGATTGACTCAATTCTTCAGCGACGCCTCACTCATGAGGAGGCTAAACATGTGTTGAATGATTGCCACTCTGGAGCATGTGGTGGCCATTTATCTGGGATGGCTATTTCTGGCCTTCTGTCTTCAAAGACTGTCATGAGGCTGTTAGGAAATTCCCACTTTGTCAACACTTGTACCCTAAAAAGTGCACCCATATTGCTTCGCTACACCTTGTCATTGTCGTTGGCCCATTCACCAAATGGGGGACTGACTTCATGCATTGTAAGCCTACCTCAGCCGGGGGGCATGGTTACATCATTGTAGCCGTTGATTATTTCACAAAATGGGCTGAGGCCATGCCTACATATGCAGAAGATGGTAAGATTGTCGCTCTCTTCTTGTTTAATCATATCATAGCTAGATTTGGAGTCCCGTAGTCCATCGTTACTGATCACAGATCTCATTTCCGTAATCAAATGATGGAGGAACTAAGTGCAAGCTAGGTTTTCGCCATGAAAACTCTACGCCGTATTATCCACAAGCTAATGGTCAGGTAGAGGCCATTAACAAAGTTTTAAAAACTATGCATCGTCGGATGGTTGGAGATCATAAATCCAACTGGCACCACGTTCTTTTCTCCGCTCTTTGGGCTTATCGGACTTCGGTGAAAATAGCCACTGGTTTCACGCCATTCTAGCTTGTCTATGGACTTGAAGCTGTCTTACCGATTCAAAGTCAGATTCCATCATTACAACTTGTCGTCGAACTTCTCCCAGACACTTCCACAGAGGAAGAAAGATTTTTGTACTTAAATAACCTTGACGAGACTCGGAGAGATGCTGCCTTGGCTAATGAGGCACATAAGAAATGCGTCAAGGCGCAGTATGATAAATCCGTCCAACCTCATGTCTTTAACGAGGGTGACCTAGTTTTGACTTATGATCAGAGATATGACAAACTAGGGAAGGGTAAGTTCGAGTCCATGTGGTACGGACCTTTTGTCATTTCTAAGGTTTTAGAGAAAGGAGCATACAAGCTCGTTGATTATGATGGAATCCCTTTGGGGCAACCTCACAATGGGTTGTACCTGAAAAGGTACTATTCCTAGGTCTTTCTTGGATAGTATCTTGTATATATGCATATTGCTTGACTTTCAGTGTGCTTTTAGTATTTTCAAGATGGTTTTGAGTTTAGTGTCCGCATCTGTTTATACCATGTTTTGGTCATGCAGATGGATTTCTACGGCTTCGCTGATGGTGCTTTCCGCCACACCTTGAATCTCGCCTCCGCTGCTTGGGTCATCTATTCCCTAGCTAAATATTTGGTCAGTTCAGGAGCAGTTTGTATAGGTCCTACTACTAATAACATCGCCGAGTATGAGGCAGTCATCGGCCTTCTGACTGAAGCCACCTCCCAGGATGTTCGTGATCTAGTAGTCTTGATGGACTCACAACTTGTGGTTTGCCATTTAAACCATGTTTACACCATTAGAAACCCTGTGCTCCTCCACCTCTTCCAGAGAGTATGTTTGCTAGAAAGGTCATTTGAAACCATCACTTATAGGCATATCCCTAGGGAACATAATGTAGTCGCTGAATCATTAGCTAATTACATCCTAGATTGGCATATTACCCATTCATGACATTGAAATCAAACATGGTACATTGTAAATCAACATTTAAAGACACATAAAACTCATGTAAAATACATTAACCATTTGAGACATATAAACACCAGGTAAAAGTCTGTATATATATATACAAAAAAGTTTACAAAAATAGGTCCTGAGACCTCATTTGAAGCACATAAGCTTTCAAGCAAAATCATTATACAAAATCCTGAAGCTGTCAGCTTTCAGTACATATCTCATACACTAGTTGTGCCCATGATAGCACATCACTGCTCGAGCTACTCTATGTAGAAGCCTACTGAATCGACTTGGTACTCCCACTGTGGATCTCTGATACCTCATCGGGAGGTCATCAACTCCATGTTTTCCTCTAGTTCCCCAGTGATATCATCACCCCGTGGTACAAAGCGGGCTCCAGCTCACCTATTCAATGGAGAAGCTCCTCTAGGTCGTGCTGCTCCAACATCTGCATGAGAATATATAGGTCTCGTCACTTAACATAAAAAATATAAAAATTAAAAAACATAAAAATATTTCATCCATTTTAGGGTTTCTTGCTTCTTACCGATGTCACCCCACTGTCCGCCAGGTGGGAGTGGTAGGTCAGGATCTCTGGTGAAGTCCGTACTTGCATAAGCATAATCCTCAACCATGAGGATTTGATCTTGGAGCCATCTCAAGAACGGGTCACCAAACTTCACCCTTCCCCTACCTGCTCCTATACGAGCCATGACCTAGACCCACCTCAGCATACAGGGGTCCCATGCTCTCCGAGTTCGGAAGACCACCTGAGGTCTCATCTGTGGAACCTGCTCGAACAAGAAGCAGGATAAAATGAAGCCAAAGCCAAACTTCTTTATCTCTCCCTGCCGACACTTAGTCAGCTGATATTTGAAGATTGGAAGCATGGCTTCCGCCCAGTTGAATACCGTGGGTGCCATGGCCTCTATGTCATATAGCATGTGTGCCCTAGAAGCCTGGTGCACACCCTGACTTTCGGCCACCCTCTGTATATAAGTAAAAATGATGGTCCATAGGGGCCCATCTGTCACTACTCTGATGGGGATTTTCTTCCCCAATGTGGTTGTCCCTGGAGCACAATGACGATCTATAAGCTCTCGAGTGGTAATACCCCCTCCATAGGAACCTGTCAGTGAGATGGGGGCACCCCATCTCGAGAGACCAGTCAAGAAGTAGATGTCCTCTGCTTCCACTGTAAGAATATGGGCCCCCACCTCGAAGTACTGCTGCTCTGGATTCCACATCCGCAATATGTGCTCCAGTAACTGCTCGTGTGACACCATGCTTGGGGTCCGAAAGAACTTCAGGAGCCCACAGTTCCATAATGCGGCTATACAACCCACATTTCTCTCAGCAAAAGCATCATCATTGTCATGTGTTCTTTATTTCCATATCACCATGTTTTGAGCAACCAAGACCTTCCAAAAACAGTCATAGCATGCATTAGAATCATCCCTAATCATTAAAAATCAAAAGAATGACTTTATATTGCTCATGCTATTAGTTTAAAGTCTCAATGGCCAGCACCACCTGTGCACCGTTGGATATAGGTGGTGGCACCACTTGTCAACTATGTCATAGGCACGGTTCTCGGGTGGTACAACGTATCCCACAAGGGGTATGCACAGTGCCCGCTTTTAAGGTTTTAGGGCTTGCCATATGAGCCCAAAACCCCATCAAAACTCAAAATAAATGCTATGAAATGAAAGAGTAGGGTTTTAGCTATTACCTACAACTAACGGTGCTCAAAACGGACTGTGGAAACTCCTGGTAACGACTGCTGAAGATCTGGCTAAGAAAGTGCTCCAAATGCTCTCCACTATGGGTAAATAGTGAAATGATTTGATTTTTTACTATTTACATGACTTATATAGGCATTTTTGGGTTTGACATACTATAGTTTTGATATAAAATCATATTTTAGTCAAATTTTATCTATCGTAATCCCTTAATGTTGGTTATAAATGCATTTAACACTTGTTTCTGAGTCGATTGCAAGATAAGAGAACTATAGTAAGAAGCTTTGGAAGTTTGTTTATGGATTTTTCGCACTTCCATAAAATGGACAAGGTCGATGAGCGTTTATTAGGACACTTTGGTCACACTCTTTAAACCCAGTATCAAAGGTCCGAGTCCATTTTCAAATCTTTCCAGGCTTGTAAAAATTGACATTGTGTAAAGAAACGTTATGGAGTCTTCTTTTCACCTCCTTTTCTGGCTCCTTAAACACGAAAAGATTGTCGAGTCCATTTCTGATTCTTTCCAGGCTTGTAAAAAGTGACATTGTGTAAAGAAACCTCATGGAGCTCTCTTTAAACTCTTTTCATCCTCCCTAAATACGAAAAGATCATCGAGCGATCTTTTTTTCTTCATGCTCGTTAAAGTATTTGAAGAGTCGTCTATCTGGCGGTAGGTTATCTCTTTTTCGGTTCGGATAGGACTATTTACGAAAAAGGAACACTCCAGCCAATCATGACTAGAAGAGTTCCCTAAGGTATGATTTTATACTTTTTCGGGCCTTAGGGACTAAATCATACGAAAAAGGACCCTTTTGGAGTCTTCTTCCGTAATCATTCATACTCTCTAAACATGAACGATATCGAGTTTTCTTTCATTGCACTCATTAAATTAAACATTGGGAGATCTGTTTTGGGAACGAACCCCTCCTCTCTCAGGTTCGTAAAACATATGAGTCTGGACTTGTCTTCGGATAAGCTATATCTAGTGTTTGTTACCCTCTTTGAACTCGTAAAACCGGAAAGATGCACTCATCAACCATGATGGGGGAAATGAGAAGGGAATCATTTTGCAAATAATGGCAGTTGTTTGTCGTTACCTTTGAACATGGCACTTGTCTGCACATCATGTCAGTTAATTGGGTATTCAGCTGATCTCCGCGATGATCCACTTTCATGAGTCATGCCACTCCTTTGAGTCTTTCAAAAGAATGCATTGTCCACTGTCTCATTGTGTGTTTGTCATGTTCAATCATGCTGCCAAGTCTTTTTGTCGTGCCACCTGATGTTCAAAGGGGAATTGAAGAAGTTTTACCTCTGCAGTCCACACAGTCTTTGTGTCAGTATCTTTGATTCAGTCATATGGTTACTAAATTCACTTCATTCCAGAACTATGGTCCAAGTTTCGTGTCGTCAATGTGGGAATCATCATGGCCCTCCTTCGACGAGACTGTTCCCGTCGACATCAACTCATCATCTAGGAAATAGTCTTAGAAACAATATTTAGTACCTTGAGATCTGTATGCCTTGATGGCATATTCTCTCGCTCTCGACATAGGTTCACATCATTGACCTTTGATCGACAGAATCGACTAGGTGTTTGACATCAGGACATCTATTCACACTCAGTAGATTGTACTAGAGTACCTTGGGAATCATTGACATTAATGTTGATCTCCCTTGCACTTGTTAACGGTTCACATCATTGGTCAGTAATCAAGTGGTTTCTACCATGTTTGACTTCAGATCATTTTAATCACATGAATAGAATCGTACTTTGTGGAAGACGAGACGAAGACCTTGGGTATTTGTTTAAAGCGTTCATTGCTTTCCCCGGGCTGCGATGGAGTTTTGTATATCTAGCATGGATCCAGATTTGTCTGGTCATGGCTATGCTCAAATTTGCGTCTTTATGACATACATCTACATTGTATGTCTGGTAGCTATATCCAAGTTTGAGTCCTCTATCACATGGATCTGCATTGTATTCTAGTAGCCATGCTTGTTTATTCCTCTCATGGATCTGCCTTGTATTGGTCTGCAGCCATGAGTTGGTTGCTTGTGTCTATGAGTCAACATACTGATGTACTACAGATGCCTACTTGACAACATGCTTTGATCGAGCTGACATTTTCACCTTGTAGCAACAACTTGTTCTTTCAAAGCTCTCGTTTATCGTATCCCTCTAAGACTTATGATTTGGGGGGCATCCTGTTATACCAAAATCCTATCACCATCATGTGATAAGACCTTTGACATACCTACCTACCCTGAATCCCAGCACTTGGAGTGGAAACTCATACCATTTGTCAATCTTTCACAAAAATGCTCAGCACCGCGCCTTCTACTTTGTCCATGAGCGGTACCTTGCTCGCACTGCCTATCCCTTGTTATCCACAAGCGGTGCCATCGTTTATGGCCCTTAGTCCATAAGCATTTCTTACCTGAACCGCTCTGTCATAGAAGGAGAAAAGCGATACCCTGGGTGAAATGGGAAAAAGAGAAGTTTCTCGAGGCTTCTAGATCATGAGCCTTGTGTCCTCCCTAATCCCTATCATTTTGGGCTAGTTGAGCTCGAGATCCCCGATCATAGGATCTTAAACGCGACCTCATCCACAAATCTCTCAACCATTCCTATCCATTGAACCTTATAAATACGAGCTCATGTCCATGGTTGAGGGGAGAAATCTTAAGGTATTGTTATGTTGTTGAATTGATTGCTTGGCCCAAGCCATTGGAGAGCATAGAGAGAAAAACGTTGGAGCTTATGGGGATGAGAGTGTTTGGTTTCATGGAGATGCATGTCAACACTAAGGCTTAATTGGTTGTAAAATTCTCCATTTTATCTTAATGCAAAGCTGATTTTCATCCCACATTATTGTTGTTGTTTGATTTCACATGTATGTTGTTAGATTCCTTAGTCACTAACATGGATCAGTAGATTATATTTTGGCAGCTTTGATGTGTTTGCGTGTTTAATCTGATTGCAGGTACACAGGGTTACTATCGAAGATCACATTCCAGGTATCTACGACGTCCAGGGAGGGTCTTCAACCTTTGTCGTTCATTTGTTCTGTATCTGAACCATTCAGACCAGTGGAACACCTTACTATCCGCAGAAGGTGAAATATTCTAGCTAACACATGATCAACGTCAGCTTGGGGTTCATCGGATGGGAGACAAACAATGCTACAGAATTTGAAGGGCTAATTCAAGGGTTGGAAATAGCGAAGGAGAACTGTTGGTTGCCGTTCTCAATAGAATGGGATTCCTAGCTGGTTATTAATGTGGCCATAAAGCTGCTCAACAGAACCCAAGCTGCCAAGGTGGTGAGGTCTTGGAGTTTAGAAAGCAGGGTGGAGAGGATTAAGGAAATATTGGATGTGGCTCATGGGGTTAGCGGTATGCTTCAGCCATGTCACGAGGGTCATGGGAAACAAGGTCACGGACAAGTTAGAAAACATTAGAACAAAAACCCGTCAAACTATGAAGGATATAGATTGGAATGAGCTGATAGATGTGACAGCCCAAGGCACCTGTACTCACCTCCTGCATCAAGACATGTGTAGTAGTGATGAAGAAGGGAGGGAAGGACAGGGGGCAAGCCCTTCCACTTAATATGACAAATAGGTGACGTGGTGAGAAGAGAAGTGACATTAGTAGATTTACTTGCGATTATTAATTTGGTAACATATCAGGATCAGAGTTAGTCCCTTCTCAAAGAAGGATTACATGCAGAAATGAAGGAGATAAATGAAAAATCTGGGTTAAGGCATGAGATTGATCCGTTCAGTAATAAGGCTAACCTACAGATCATCATGATAGGTTCAGAGGAAATAATGACAGGGAATTGGAATGTTCCATTTAAGGACCTTGTGGGTGGCAGAGAGGCTCATCCAGCATGTGGGAAAGTTGCGTCAAGTGCTATTTTGGATAGAGAGTGGCAGGGTTTGAGATGGGTCGTTGTTATTCAAAGCTGAGCAATAACCACAAGATAAGAACCGAGCAAAGGAAAAGGGAAATGAGTCTTAAGTGGTGGCGAGGATAGTGGAAGGGTAATCTAAGATCAGAGAAAATCCATGTGGGAATCCTATATGTTCGAATTGGAGCTATCGTAAAAATTTCAACAAAAAATCAACTGCTCAGAGAAGCAACTCTATGAAGAACTAGACAAAGAAACTCTCCATGTAGTCAGAATTCGGTCGATTGGATCTTGGATCCAGATCACAATGTAAACCATCTTATCTTCTATGAAAGAACGACCGCCCTCTTCTTGTTAAATAGAAACCTCATCAAGAGAAACCTCATTGAGCACTCGGCTTGGGAGAAGGAGGGGATTGTGGATTCAGGGGAGTCCATGGAACAATGGAGGGTAGGCGTTGATGCAGACTTGAAGCAACTGAACGAGGAGATGGACCTCTGCCTGCAGTTCTTTGGGATTTCGCTCCCTCGGTTATCCCTAGGCCTGCAAATCCGATGGAGGAGGGCGGTAAGAATCCTAGTGGTTTTTCGGATATCCCATACATTATGCTGCAATAGTCTGTTTCTGGGTCCTCTCCTATTATCTTTTGGTTTTCCATCACGTGTGTTTCATCTGAAGAAGGTCTTTTGGTCTCTAATGGTCATATGGTTGATAGTTTGGTTGTTTTTCCCTCGAAGAAGATGGAAGTCATTTTGGTCAAAATGATAGTTTTGGTTGTCTGTCCCACGAATAAGATGGAATTCATTTTGGTCAGTAGTTCTGTTAAGGGAATCTTTTGTAATGGGCTTTCGTGTCAAAATAGGGTGGTTAACACAGTTTGTCTATGGCCTATGTTCCATGCTGAATATGTTGTAACACGAGAAATGATGTCATTCCAGTTGTACGTGTCTGTCTTTGATGTTAATAAAATCTTTTTTACTTACAAAAAAAACATGATCTATTAAATATATTTATTATTTAAGATGGATATTTAACACTATAAAAATCAAATCTATGAAGTGTAGTTTTTTTATAATTACATGGATACGTGTTTAGATATTATTTGAGATTTCAGACTTCTTTTAGTTGATCAACAAGATTAACCGAAGTGTAATAAGTGTATAATGAAGATCAGTATTTGTTTTAGGTTTATATAAATAATTAGCTTAATGTTTCTGTTATCCCATAAATGGATAACTATAAGTTATAACGATATGGTAATTATTTTAATGTTTATCTTTTGTTTAACAACAAAACATCTCCACAAAACTAAGTCGCTAGCTATGCCTATATTCCTATGGGCGTCCACGAGCCACTTTAATTGTGGTTGTGCTAGTTTAAGATGGATATAAAGATAGACATAGATGAGAGAGAGGTAACAATATTTTCATGTAAATATTATTCCTAGGTTTCTACATGAAACTTGCATGGAGCACTTCAATAAAATAATAATAATAATAATAATAATAATAATACGAAGACTATTACTACTCATAATAAAACAATGGGTATACTTGGAGAAGAATATCGTTATTCAATTAATTATTTGATATGCATATTATGAATATTAGTTAGTAATTATTACCCTTAACTATATATCAATATATCTAAGCTTAACTATAACTAAAGAGAAGATATAAAATTTGGAACATGGCAAGTTATTACTTTACAAGCATATCCACATAGATCCATTTTAATTCTGGATCTATAATGGAAAAAGAGAAATCAAATATTGACCTTCTAGGCAGATGATAAATCCAAAGTTAAAATGGATCTTATAGTATTTTTCTTTTTGTATACATAACTCTTTTGATTTAGATCTATAATTAAAATTGATCTTATAGTATTTTTATTTTTGTATAACATAACTCTCTTGATTCAAATTCAAATTGCGAAGAATGCATAGGAAGAAAGTATATCCACCCGTACAAGTGCTACCAACATATGTGACAGTGGTCCACTGCACATATAAGCAATAAGGCCATCCCAATATTGTCTTCCACAAAAGAAAACTCCTCCCAACGTAAATTGGAATGGATATAAGACACCTTCTCTAAAAAAGAGTCAATGCAAATGAAATTTTACTTACCTGAATGGAGTAACAAGTGATACATTACCAAGGTGATACATTACCAAGGGAGCAGGTCTGTAATTCCAAATCCCATTTTCTTGTGAAATAAAAATTTATGATGGTCTTCTGTTTTATATGCCTTTCATTTTATGTTTTATGTGTTTTTATATGCCTTTCATTTTATGTTTTATGTGATTTTATATGCCTTTCATTTTATGTTTGATGTGTTTGGTGTGTTTTATATGTATTTTGTTTTAAGTTTTATGTAAATTTATTTTTATTATTTTTTTATTGCCGTACTTCAAGGAGGGCATTATTTGCATTGTTGAAAATGAAAAGGTGGGGAGAATGAGGACTCAATATATGGAGGAAGTTTAAGATGAAAATGATGAAATGAGAGTGATTGTGATTATGGTCAGGAACGGGAAGATGTCGAGTCTTGACCTCTATTGCTCAACCCACTTCAATGGCTACTACAAAAGTACTAACTGCGTTGAGATTCAACACCTCTCTGTTCTTTTGGTATTGTAGATATAGAGGTGGGGATGAGAAATAGTATTATTAATTGGAAAATAGTGATCCCTTAAGCAAGATCTATGGAATTGGAACATTTTATCACTTCTAATAAAGACGATATCATATAATATAAATTGAGAATTTGGTTAAAGAGTATGTGAAGTACTCTAATTTCTTCTTTGAATTATGGAATAGATTCACATGACTAACCCATATTTGAGACATGCGTTTCTACAAACTAAGGCAGGTGCCAATACAACCTAGGAAGAAAAAGAATACAAACAGGTGCCAATACAACCTAGGAAGAAAAAGAATACAAAATAATTAAAATCCTATCATGTTATTTTAAAATAATATCCTAACATGCATTTATACTAACCTCTTATTGCACCGAAGAGGTGCATTCTACAACTCAATAGGGGAGAGATGTGTAACTCCTTCTATGCTCTTCTTAGAGTTGACATGTGTCCTTTATAAAAAATAATAAAAAATTATTAAAAATAACATGTTGGCTTAAATTAAATTTAAAATATTTAGAATTGCATATATAAAACAACATAAATTAGATAAACTAAAACCATAAATATTGTATTACACATTTCTTCAACATTTCCACTCTTAAAAAGGGTTTACAACTTGAAAGATTTGATCCTTCTCGATGCTTGATAGATCCCTAGATCTATGCTAACCAATATTAATTTATTATACTAAACCATAATCTTGGTGCTGTAAATAAATGTGTATGTTCTCCTTCACCCATATAGTACCTTTTTCTAATCTCCTTCACCCATCCACTCTCTTTGCCCCAAATATTATAGGGTTAAACATAACATGCATGTAGAAACCTATAAAGGGGCAAGCACCTATTTTTCATAGGTGCTCAAATTATTGAATGTTAATTTAGCACTTAAACAATTTTCATACCATCACATCATGGGACCTGTCAAATTTCTACCCATTTGTCAAATAAGTCTTTCCCAATCTCCTAGTCTAAAAACATTGCTTTATTAATATAACCTATAATAACTATCCCAAGGAAAAATATCTCCTAAAATTGTTACCTTATTGATCCATTCTACCATAAGAACAATCAAATTTACAAAACATTTTGGGTGGAGGCAATTCATAATCAATAAAAAAAAAACCCACCCTATAAGAAGAATCCAATGTACAAAACATAACGTTTAACGTTTTGCGTTATTGTTTGAGTCAATTCCCAACCAATGAAAAACGTACTTCCAAACCCCTCAAGATGAGAAGAATCCAATGTACAAAACACAACGTTTTGTGTAATTATTTGTGGCAATTCCTAACCAATGAAAAACTTACTTCCAAACCCATCCAGCCCTACATTATCATTATCATTTTGATTTTGATAAAAATAGATATCTGTCATTCAATATTATTTTGGTTGTGGTGAGACATATCACTTTACCTACCCTAAGAAGAATCCAATGATGCAATTCCTCACCAAAAGGGTACCTACCATAAGAGGGATAAAGAAGGTCAACGAAAATTGAAGTAGATGGCACATGTGAAGAGTGAAACCTAGATGATTCCATCTCTTCTTTACAGTTGGAAAGTGAAAGGCAAACTCCATCTTTTCTTTCAATAATGTGCGGTTCAGCTTTTTGGGCAGACCCCGGTCCCCACAGCATCTTGTTGCTTTCTTGTCGTTGCAAGTTGCATGCTTGCCTGTCAAGTTACTGTCCATACACGCTGAAAGCCAATGAGCGGTGTGCATCACGTCGTTCACTTAATTGTTTTTCCAACTGTAAACGACCAATACTGATACTGACAGCGAAGATGGAGGTGGACAGATAAAGCAATTTCAGCCCCGTGTAAACGCGTTGAAACATTATGACGATGGGGACAATTTGATTTTAGTGGCAGCTAGCTCACGGGTGCATAAACGATGAAGTGATGGTTTCACGGGCATATATATAGATGCTCTCAGTGAAACATTTGTGCGCGCTTCTGAAATTAGGGATTCTTGCCAATACTTGTTTCAATTTTTTTTTTTTTTTGTGAAAGTCTCGAGTATCTCTAAGTATTCTTTAGTGTCAATGATGGTTTATGAATACATCGTAGTTGTAAATCTCTACGTTTTCATTTTGCAGTTTCTCCACCATATTCATTAGGGTTATAATGATTTATGAATACATGGTAGTTTCTGTTCGTACATGGTAGTAGCCGTAATTTCTACGGTTTCATTCTGCAGTTTCGTCAGTGGTTTCATTCTGCAGTTTCTCATTAGGGTCACAATGGTTTATGAATACATCGTAGTGGTAATTTTCCACCATTTCATTATCGAAAGGATAATTACCACTACGTGTGTATTCACAAACTATGGTGACCCTGATACGAATAAGACCTTGGCGAGCAATCTGTACAATGGCCTTTAATTTGGACCAGAAGAATCGCAAAATCGGTCTACTAGAGACAGACGCTATTACTATTCCAGTATTTTATAATGTGGAACCTTCTGTGCGCAGGTTGATTCGGGCGTATAATGACTTGTATGCTCAAGCTTTAGAGAACCATGAACAGAAACTGCAACGCCACTGTTGAAAATGAGAGAAATGTTCTTTCTTTCTTTCTGGGTGAAAACTCAATATTTCATCTCTTTTATGGTATATTTTTTTTGTTGGATAGATATAAATAGACGTTTATTTGTTTCTAGATGTAGATCTATTTATTTTCTTGTGAATCTCGAGCGGCAGTGGTAGATTACGTGGTTGAACGTGTGTGGAAAAAGGTGAAAAAACCAGACCTAGACTTGGCCAAATATCCAGGAGGTTTGTACGAGAAGGTCAGAGATTGTGAAATACAGTCTTCTCGCATCAACAGCAGAGACGGAAAAATCAAATCTTGATCTTGGGCTTAAGTGGCGTACTAGGAAAACAACGGTGCCAAAGTAAGCATTCAATAATTAGAAGATTTCATGTTATCGTTGATCGTGCTTTGGAAGGTTCTTTACAATTTAATGAAGAGAAAACTTTACTGGATTGGATGAGCATATAGACACTATCATTTTATTGCAGAGAAAACTTTTCTGGATTGGGTGAGCACATATAGACACTGTCGATGAAGATAGAGATGCTATGAAACATATTTTATCTTCAATCGCATTGGTGTTTTTTTGTAAAATGCCATTTTTTTGGTAATGTTTTATGATAGTAGATCATGTGGATGGCGGAGAGATGTCCTCCCCTTCCAATGTGAGAATGTGGGTCCCTACCTGAAAATGTTGCTGTTCATGGTCTCACATTCTGATCAAGAGTTTATGGTTTTTTTAATTTTTGTTTTTTTTCAAGTTTACCATGCTTCACTTTTTAGCTTCTGATTATTTTTATTTAATTTTAAAACTATAGATGTATCTTGAAAAGATCGAGAGGATGACCATCTGAATGAGGTGGATATTGTATGACGAAGAAGTTTTTGATTTTTTTCTCAATAGTGGGCTCCATGTGAGTAAGAAGCTTATTGTGTATTTTTTTTTAATATGTTTATGGTGTTTCATTTTTTTGGTTTTTTATTTCATTCATTTATTTAATTTATAAAATAGTAATTGTCTCAAAAATGTGTAATAATATGTTGATAGGTTGATCTTGTTATAAGGGTGAAAATAGTTGAAAAAGAGAAATTAAAATTTATTTAATTTATAAAATAGTAATTGTCTCAAAAATGTGTAATAATATGTTGATAGGTTGATGTTGTTATAAGGGTGAAAATGGTTGAAAATAAGAAATTAAAATAGAAATGGTGTTTTGTAAAGGAGCGATGCAATTTTTGTTTGTTATAATAAAGGTATTGGTATATTTGACAATGATTGTATTTATAACATATAGACTAAAAAGAAACCAAAGAAAGCTAAAGCTAAGTTGAAAGTGTGAATTGGCAGGACTTGCTCTCAAGAAAAAAGAGTCTAGTGATTGTTGCTACAAGGTCTATATGCTCCCAAATTTAACAAACACAAGACAATGCTTTCGTACCAATGACAACATGTTGTATAAGTGGTTATTGTTTGTCGTGTTTATGTGCTTTTTGTGCTAATGAAGCATTATGAAAGTAGAAGCTCACAGATGTAAATGTAAGAGAGAACCCAGCAGAAACATAAACCTTATGGAATCCTTAGTTTCCTTGTAAACAATTATGTGTTGTCATTCACTAAAGTGACACAAAAATTTTTAGTTAAACTCCTTAATTATTATTTACAACTTATTCAAAAGAAATGTAAGAGCATACACAATTATCATAATTAGCTTCCTTTAGATTCTATAGAAGATAGTATAACCACTCTTTCAAGTGTGAAGAGTGTTCTTTATGATGTATTTGAAAAATACAAGTCCAAAATTTGTTCTTGGATGATGTGAATAATTGGAAAGTATATATTTTAAGTCCAAAATATGTGAAGGCTTTTGAAGTATGAATGGATGTTTTGTGTTGAATATTTTATAAGTATATGTTGATTAAAAATCAACGAATTATATGTTTATTTTGTAGCAGCTTATAGTTTGAGTCTTTATGTCATTTTTGTGCTTGTGGGTCACACGAACAATTTCATAAATGATTTGTAATAAGACGAACATTCAAAGGTTTGCATTATTTTGATATTGCATAATAGATACAATTGTGGTAATTCCATTTCTTTGTTTCATCACATCAATATAAATTACATTGGGTTGTATTTAACCAAAAGAAAGTCATCTCCAACAAATTATGACATGATATTGATATCTACCCACATAGTATATACATCAAAATATAAAATGATTACCTTCAATCATAAAACATAGCTTTAAGTTTTTTTTCAGAGGGAAAAATACCAGTCTTTGATATTCATAAGAATCAAAAAGACATATTATACATAATCCATCAATATGCCAGGTGGTGTAATAAACATTCTAGCCACCCATTCACCAAAAGAAAGATATTTTCTGCTAGGTCTGCCAGCCAAAAACATAGTGGAAAAACAAAGTCTGCCAGTCAAAAACAAAGTCTAAAACATGGCAGAATTTTTCATCATCCCTGTATGTACAGGTCAGAATGTGGAAAAATCTTAAGTGACCTGCAAACATAAAACCAATCACAGCACAGCTAGCTGATAGTCTCCCAATTCAGTCACAAATAGTAATAAAATATACATGAATATCAAAATACTGCAAAAGTATAAACAACCATCTAAGAGTATAAGCAGCCATCAAAAAAGAGAGAAATGGCCATCTTCAATAACCATCCCATCCATGGTTTCAGTGTAGTGTCCAGATCCAACTTCCATATTCAGAGCCAATTTGGATAGGCTATCAGCTAGCATATTGTGCTCCCGGTATATATGATTAAAGGTCACCAGTGGAAAAATGTTTCTCATTTTAAAAATATCATCGCACCAATGTTTCAACCTGGATATTTCAAGGGCTGAGAGGCCATTAACCCAAGAAATAACCACCATTGAATCTCCATAAATCAACTGAATGGGCAAACCCATTAGGAAGCACACCCGGAGGATAGACCAGAGTGCAAGAAGTTCAGCTCTGGTGTTTGTGCTGAAACCACAGCCTACTGAGAAACTGAAATAATGGGTTTCACTAAGATAGATCACAAACCCAGCTCCTCCAACATTTGATTGTGCTGCACCATCAAAAAAACCCACAGGGAAGGAGAGTATCGGCTTTGGACCAGGCTGTCTGAGTTTGTTTTTTAATTGAGGCACGGCGTACAGGCCTATGAAGCTCTCGATGCTGGAGTATAGAATGGAGACACAAGGTTTTTCATTTTCAAAAAGACACCTATTACGATGGAGCCACAAGAACCAGAGGATAAAGAAGGGAGTGTAACGGTATGGTGCAGAATGGGCAGTGTTGCTAAGCTAATGAGCAATAAAGGACGGAGCAGAGCAGTGTGGAGAAAAGGGGAAACCCAACATGGATGCAAAGTGGGAGAAGATATTGACAGAGAATGGACACTTTAAGAAAAGGTGGGAAACATCTTCGGATTCACATTCACAAAAAATGCATCTACTAGGACCGAAGAAACCACGAGATTGTAAATGATCCCAAGTGAGAATCCTATCATATACCAGCAACCAGCAAAAACAGATTAACTTCAGCGGGATTTTCAAAGTCCAAAGAGAGTTCAAAGAACGGTTTAATTCCCCAAGACTGTTGGATAGAAAGAGACTGTCATAACCGAGAGCAGTACTGATAGGACCCACATATTGACTGGAAGACCAAAGGATCGAGTCAGTCTCATCATTAAGACAAATTCTATTAAATTCCAGTCCTCGAATATATGTATTCCAAAGGTTGCTCCATTCATCACATAGATCAAGTTCAGCAGCAGAAAGCCAAAAACCTGTGGAATGATTTAGTGCCTGATCAAGGTTGCTGATCCCATAGTCTTCCAGGTAGGATCTCAGCTCTTCAGGAAGTATGTAGGAATAGCCCAAACCAACAATGGGATCAACACCAACACGAACCTGTGCTCCATTGCCAACTTGCCAAATTAAACCTTTCCCAATCCAGGGCAGAGTTTTTAGAAAGCCCTTCCAGATAAGAGAAGCATTCCGATGCTTGAAATTTTTTCCTCTGAACCAAGAGTGCAAAGGCATATTTTTCATGTACTTTGATTTTATAAGATGATTCCAAATGCCCGGATTGTTTAAAGCATACCAAAAATTATTCGTCCTCAATGAGATACTGAAGAGAGGGAGATGCTTAATGCCCCAGCCCCCCAGGGAAGTGGGACGAGCCAACAAGTGCCAATCAGCCAAGTGAAAATGTCTTTTCTTAGTCAATGACCCCCATAGGAAAGAAAAGATTAACTTCTTGAGCTTATCCAGGATAGAAGAGGGGATCGGGAAAAAAGCAAACCAATAAACAGGCAGACTAGTCAGGACAGAGCGGACAAGGACTAGTCGACCACCCAGGGACAAGAGTCGATTTGTCCAATGATTGATACGATTCTCGAATTTAGTTAATAGCCAGAGCCAGTCTTTTATAAGATATCCAGAGGGCTTCAAAAAATAACCAAGGTAAGTGAAACCAGAAAACATAGCTTTAAGCTTGTTCTACAACATATACCAAAAGCATTGGCATAAGTTTAGGCTCTTCTCTGTATTATTGTCATAAGTTTAGGCTCTTCTCTTTATAATACAAAGGAATAAAACATAACAAAAGATATAAAGGAAGAAAATTTAACAAAAGAAACCAAACAGTTGGAGGCAATACACTTGAGTGAGAGGTATTATGTTGATATACCATAAACACAATGTGAGATAATAAGCAAGGTATAGGTATGTGTCTTGCCTATATGAGAAAATAATTGAGGAGATATTTTCTCATAAGCAACAAAGCTTTTATTATACTTATATTCTCTCACTATGGAGGATGATTTTGCATTTAAAATAGCTACCGATTTTGCATTTAAATTAGCTACCAATTTTGCAGGCAAGGCCAAGGAAAGGTCGAATTTCAAAATCTCTTTTAGGATATCACAAATAACCACTTAAAAATCCAAGGTAGACAAACTTAGCAATGAACTAAATAGAATAAGCATTTTGATAGCCCTTCTGTCACCCAAAGTTGGCAAAATATATGTGAGGACGGAGTATTTACATTAAATGCTCATTCCTTGTGAATTTTTTGTCATCGAGGAATGATAACAGAGTATATCCATGTAATGCTCATTCCTTGTGATTTAATACTTCTGAATGGGTTGCATATTTTTCCAACAATTAAAAAAAAAATAACTCACACTTCCTAGGTCATGTAATATTTTTCCTCTTATTTTCGCAATGAAGTTGAACCAAATTATGTATACTTGTGAAGAGTATATCAAGATGTGATAAAAACAATAATGCAGCAAAATAGTATCATGATCTCTATCATTTCCATCCTCCAAATTCAAAATATTCTTAATGAAACTTAGAATTGTCGAAATCATGTCTTCTGAAAAACTTTTACCACTTTTACCTAACATGATTGATAGAATATGGGAACATGTGATTTATCCTATTGAGAAATAAAGCAATCTTTAAACTTTTGTCCATTTCTAGAAAACAATTAACAAGTTCAATGGGTAAGAAGTTTCCCCTTTTAATCTATTTTTCCCTTCTATAACTAAGAAGTGAAATTAGTTTCCCCTTTTTAGACATTTCACTCGAGCGAGAACAAATGGGTAAGAAGAATATATTAAAATTTAGTAGCAATTTGTAATATCATTAAAATTCGTTTGACTCACTAGACATTCAATGAGATAGAATGGAAAAATATATTTTAATACCTAACAATATACAAACTCTCAAAAAATAAATACAAGATAATGAAAAATTGAAAAAAACAATTAAAAAAATAGGGCATAAGGACCTTATCAAATTTGGATATTAACAAATTTATGGGCCCCAAATTTCTATGTATTGTGATAGTTAGAGTGAGGTACCAAACTACCACTAAAATAGGGCTTATTATATGATGGTTAATTAAGATTAATTTCCTAGTTAATATTTTTTGTATATGTTTTCCTATATATATGGTTCTATAGTTTATCAAAAATTCATCAAAACTTCACAAGATTTTATAATTGAGTAAAAGATTCGCCAAAACTTCACAAGGTTTTATAATTTAGTGAAATATTCACAAAAAATTATATATACATAATATAACATTAACAAAATACCCTTGATATTTTCCTATATATCATGGGGATTTTCCCATTTATTATACATAGAAATTTAGGGGGGTTCTTAAAATTTTCCTTCAAACTCATTGGAGGGATCTTGGACATTCTACTTAAGAAATTGTTGAAGAGTAGAATATTCAATGAAGATGAAAACTTTGAAAAATTGCGACCTAAAATGGAAAACATGTATTAATCATTTTCCATTAGCAAAATCATGCTAAATTTTAGGCACTTCCAAACAATTTTCATCATAATAATATGTTCTCAAATATGGTTATCTTTACCCATTGTCGCATATACTCATTTTGAATCCTAATTGGAATATAAATGCAACAATTAGTTGCGAGTGATCCTCTTTCTTTAAGACATTAACCTTTTAAATTATGTTTGACCACATCCGTAAAACATCCAGGTCTTGATTTTTGCATCTCCATTTGGTAATCCCCCTTATGCTTGCATTTGTTTTCTCAACCCTTGTGAAGCAAGCAATAAATTAATTTAGAAAAAAATAGGAATTAGAATGACAATAACACAAATTCTTTACCCATCATGGATATCCCTCATACTAAACATGGCCTATTATTTTCATTCTATGCATAGTTTGGATTAATAATGCTCAAGTTTCCATTGGATTGCACTTATTCCACTAGATATTTAAGTGACTAAACACACATAAATAAATAATATAATAGTATCATAGAAACTAGTATGTTATATAAAATAAAATATTCATTCCAACAAGGTACATATGAGACAAGGTAGGTAAATCCATGTATCAGAGAGCCCATGGACCAACAATCTCCATTATTATATGGCCTCCCTTTATAGGTGCACCAATATCTTTGCCACCCATCAATAAATTTCACAGTTGAAGTTTGAGTTGTATACCAACTTTTTTTACAATGCTGGAGGAAAAACAAAGACAACAATAAGAGGCACATATCAAATAAATTTATGTTCACAGATGAAACACATAAGCATTCAAATGGATTGTCTCGTAGTCTGATTGGAACACAAATTGATTGAAAATTTAGGTGTTGAAGGATTTGTTCTAAAGGAACTAAAACAAATCCTACAAAAATTGCATTGCAATCATATAAATCATTAATAGAGTTGATTAGTAATGAAGTTTGCAAACCATGATGTTGTTCAGTAGGTGTTCCTATGAACATACAATAATAAACCATGCTATTATTCATTAGACGTTTTGGTACAGGGCGGTTAGACCAAAACCAACCCAATGAGCACCTCCAGGATCTAGTGGCTCTTACACTTAGCAGGACTGCCAAGTTTATTCGAATGGCCAAGTTCTGTGCTAAAATTGCCTCCCCACAATTTTGCGTCTGCAAGCATCATTCTGCAACCCTATTTTCGCAACAAAGTTTTTGCTGTCAGGTTACGAGATGTGGGATCTCAAAACACCCAAAGTCTCGCTCTACAACTTTCGTTTCGCAACGACCTTCCCACAACTGGGTTGCAGGATGCGGGATGCCAACTTCCCAAAGTTGCTCCCCCGCAACTTTCATTCTGCAACGGCTTTCCTGTAATCGGGTTGCAGGATGCGGGATGTGGGATTCTGGTTTTCCCAAATTTACTCCTCTGCAACTTTCTGCCCGCAAATCTTTTTCCGCAATTTTTCCCACTGTTAGATTTTCCTCCACGGCCTCGATCTCCATCGTCTGTTTTCTGCAAAACTCGTTATGGCAGAAAAATTGGATCTGGGTATGGATTGATCAAAGGTCGATCAATTCAACCTTTAGCCTACATGATTTATCAACGTAGCACCCCTATGTATGCGTCTACCTATACTTTAGTTCATTCAAGCATCAATTTGGCATTTGAACCAACAGTTTCATGAAAACATGCCGATGTTCATAAAACTGCCATAGTTTGCTCTGCACAGTGACACCATTTATAACAATGCATACATCTAAGTTAATAATACTGCAACGCACAATGTTAATCTTTATATTAAAAGATAAAAGAAAGAAACACACACAACTAGCTCTCTTTCAGTCTCTACAACCCATTTACAAATATGTCTGTGTAGACAACTGCGATAGTTCAACACCAAATGTTTCTCTGAATCTTTGATACCCAACTTGGTGCGCAGGGTATGGAACAGATTCGTCAGCTCATGCACATCTTGATCTCTTTGCTGCCGTAGCCTAGTCCATTGGATGTACTTGTCCTCATAGCTCCCCACTGGATAATATTGTCCCTTTATGGAATCTCGGAAAGAATTCCAAGTGGGTACGGCTGAGAATAGAGAGGGTTCCTCCTCATCCTTTCTCTCACAGTAGGTTTCCCACCAGTCCTTGACATGGGGGGCGGATTTGAGTAGACAAAAAGTAATCTTTTCCCGGTCAGAAAAGTCATGAACCGAGAAATATCCTTCTAATAGATTCAACCATTTATCTACGGCATCTGCATCTATTCGACCATCAAAAATGGGAATGTCGAAGTTTACTTGTACCTTAAAAGGGGTTACACCTCCAGAGTGGCTGCTAGATGGAGATGCGTCGCCAGTGGGAAGTCGTTGAAGGATCTGGGCAAAGTTATCCATCGTCGCGTTCCTTTGTTTTTCAAGGGCCTCCTTAAGCAACATTTTGATAGGATCTTCGGCACCCTCGTCTTTATGTTCATCCCCCATGGGTGGCCGTTGGGATTTGCGAGGCTGATCTTGCAAAGGTTCAACCAAATCAAGCCCTAACTCTTTATACCCCGCCCTTGTTGGGGACATGCAAAGAAGGATCGAGAAAGAGCAGATTGCTCTAATACCACTGATCCGGATTTATGCAGGAATGCAACAAAATACACAAATAACCATAGAAACAAATATGCAGCTGAAATAACACTTCATTTCATTAATCAATAACTGAAACTTGTTTACATACAGAATGGAAATAAACTAGCTAGAGTGCTGGTAGCTAATCTCTGAGAAGAGATGTGGCAGCTACATGCCTCTGAACTCTGTGTTACAATGAGGCTCAAAGGCCTATGTATTATTGAGAAACAATGGAAACCCTAAACATCCAAAAACCTAACTCTAGGAGGTGAAACACCTTAATGTGGGCCCCGTTGGGTAACTTGGTACATCAATTTCCCGAGGTCGTAACTTTAGCATACTACCTCCGTTTGACATGCATGACACATCGTTAGAAAGATCTGTTTAAGGAAATAACACTTCATTTCATTAATCAATAACTGAAACTTGTTTACATACAGAATGGAAATAAACTAGCTAGAGTGCTGGTAGCTAATCTCTGAGAAGAGATGTGGCAGCTACATGCCTCTGAACTCTGTGTTACAATGAGGCTCAAAGGCCTATATATTATTGAGAAACAATGGAAACCCTAAAAATCCAAAAACCTAACTCTAGGAGGTGAAACGCCTTAATGTGGGCCCCGTTGGGTAACTTGGTACATCAATTTCCCAAGGTCGTAACTTTAGCGTACTACCTCCGTTTGACGTGCATGACACATTGTTAGAAAGATCTGTTTAAGGACTACATCCACAAACAACAAAAATTGAGTCTGGTAGGACTTATATTTGCTTGACCATTTGATGCCAAAAAAACATCGTTTAGGGCCTCAAACTAGCTCCGGAAGTTTAGGACCCGAAAACTGCCAAAAATAGTAAATTGTGCTACAATTAAGGAAACTAGAAGACTGAAAGAAATAGTGGTGGGGGTCCAAGAGGAATAGGTCGGTGGCCACCAATATCCTCCTGGATCAATTAACAATCAAGAGTAAACACTATCTCGATTTTTTTTTAAAGAAAAACTACTCCAATCCTTAACACCAACAATTCCACAATATTCATAAATAAAAGACAATACTCAACCTTATGCTCTGATACCAAAAATGGTGCATGGGGGTTAGACCAAAACCAACCCAACCAGTACCTCCAGGGTCTAGTGGCTCCTACACTTAGTAGGACTTCCAGGTTTAGTCGAATCGCCAAATTCTGCGCTAAAATTGCCTCCCCGCAATTTTGCCTCCGCAAGTGTCGTTCCGCAACTCTGTTTCCACAACAAAGTTTCATATTCAAAGGTAATTTTTTTTTTGTCTATTATAATTTATAGTTTATGGTCAATATTGAATATACACAAACTTATTGGAAATGAAAAGAAAATCATTTGGAAGCACTAAGTGTGTAGCCCAAAGGAATAGTCATTGAGACAAGTCACAATAGTAAGAGGGAGATGTACCCCTCTAGGTGAAATGCACCATGAAAGACAGGTTATCTTACTTACGTAATAACAAACTCTCCTCTCCCTATATATTGCTTTCAGTGCCTGTAGTTCCTATAATGTAATGAAATTGATTTGGAATTCCTGTACTGCCTATAATGGTTCAGTCTATCTATTCATGAACTATTCATTAACAAATCTATCTATCCATGACATAGGCAAGAGTAGGTGAGTAGGCAGAGCGTAGTAAGGGAGCGAGAGCGAGCACAAATCAAGAACCAAAGTCAATAAAAATTGAAATGGTTTACATCCAATGCATACATTGCACGGTCTTATCCATGTGGCCTCCCTAATGTAGGGATTATCCTCATAAAAGTAAATATCTTTAATACCCTTAATTATATAAATCTTAGAAATTGGAAATAAATAAATAAATCATTTTCAAGTCTCTCCAATATTGAGATCTAATCCTAGCTATTTGACGGAAGCACTTCAAATTTTCCAACAAATACCAAGTATTTTAAACATTAATTTTTTTTTCTATTATGGTTTATGGCTTTTGGATACACACAAACTAATTGTAAATCAGAAATAAAAAGAAAAGAATTGCCACCACCTAAATGTTTTAGGAGCCATAACTATTTATTCAACCTCTCGGAGCCCACCAGAGAGACTATAATACACACTCAATTATAATACACACTCAATTATTGTGTGGAAACATATAATTCACATCTCTATGGTCCTCACACAACTCACATTGGAAACCGTTGGGGTATCTTCCGCCATTCATGTCATGGAGCAAGATCTCATACAAATTTGGAGACACACGCGCAGATACATCATTATTATTATTTTAGCTATGCAAGTCCATACATATATAAAGCAGTCTCTACTCTCCTAATCCCTAGAGCATATAGTTTATTGAACTTAGATAAGGGACAACTCTGTCGGATTGGTGAAAAAAACAGTCGCTAGGTGATTGATAAAATAAGGCATTGGAATTTAGAAGGACCTTTAAATGGAGGATTGATTATGCTCGATGGTGACTCTTTTGGTCGAGTGTGATTGGGCCTACCTAAAAGAGAAACCCCAAAATGTAATACCTAATGCTTTCAGGCAACAAATTTTTTTATCAACCCTAAATTCAACAACTATTTTTAGAATTGAATCATTTCCTCCCCAGATTCTCAATTCGAAGTGATCAAACAAAAGCCCCAATTTTACGTGGATTATGGATAGTCCCTCCAATGTATATTGAGTTTATCACCCAATTCGAAGTGATCAAACAAAACCTCAATTTTAGGTGGATTATGGATAGTCCCTCCAATCTATATCGAGTTTATCAACCCTATCGGAAAGGTTAATCATTTATTAGTCCACCATAAGGAAGAACTTAAAATTATCCAACAAATATCACTAGAAGTTGGGTGTCTTGTGCCTACCATAGTCAACAAGGAAGATGAATCATAAACACACGTTTGGGAGGTTTGCGAAAGCGAGGCTATTGAAATCATGTTCTTTTCTATATCAATGCACTCCCAGTCCCTCATTCACGAACGTTCATCGAGGGATTCCCTTGTTTAGATATATTGGTAGACAATTTTTTATTCTTGTTTCCATTATTAGAAGGTTGACAAGAAAACAGAGGGGTCAGAGTCTACAACATTTACAGTGTTGGTTGTTAAATATTTTATCCTTTCAATCTTTGGATTTAATTAAGAAAATTGGAATAATTCAAACATTTGTATTCAAATATTTTTCTTTCTTTCAACCTAATGTTTAGAATTCACGGAAGCTAAAGAGCATTAATAGATTTGTAGCTTAAATACTAGGCTCTTTCTACTTGCTCCTTCTCCCAAATGAAGTTGTGGTCATAGCCTATGAAAGTATACATTGTTTTGGTTATGATTTCATATAAATACTGGGTTTTTTAAGGTTACATCTATTGAGTATTTGATACTTAGTATGGCGGGCGTGCGGTCGCATAATACATTACAAATTTCAAACAACATTTTGGATGGAGAAATTTTAAACCCTTATATTTATAGCACCAAAAGGCACTCCAACAAGCAACACATTTAACTTTTCTCCACATATAAAATGTTACACAAGTGAAAAATGTTGTACATACCTGTAAATTCACGACAACCAAGTCAGTAGCTTAGCTTTGCAAAATATTATAGAGGAAATAGAAATTAGGGAGACACTTCAGCATATAATTTAAGAGTTAAGAGTCTGAGTCCTGACCTCCAACGGTCCTATACTCATAAACCCATGATAATTTTTTTTCTCCCATTGACTTCGCCAATCTCTTTAAGTTCGGGGAAGCTCTATCCAGCCTACCCAATGTTCTACCTTTGCTTCTCTTTCTCCAACATGTGGCGAAGGTGGCACCTTCGATTTGTCCACCACATAAGACAATGAGGAATTAGAGTGTGCAAATGTTGTCTTCTACAGAAAGACGATTTAAATCAACACCATCTCAATTCCCCAATATCTTGGCGCTCGTGAGTTGGTTTACCTTTCCTGAGGTAGGCGAATGCATGTTTGTGTATTTCACATGATTACAAAAAAAATCATTTTATAATTGCTTCGACATAACATAGATATATATATGCAGGTGAGGGAAAATTGGGTATTGTTTTCCTGAGGTGTCCGAAGACTTTCAGATATCATTCTTCATTTCGAGGGCGCTTAGGGTACAGATTAGAGAGCCCACAAGAGGAAGAGGAAGAAGAAGAAGAGGAATCGCGTCGAAAGGTAAGGTGAGTAAGGAGGGGAGACGTAATAGCGATATTTGTAGGACCAGCCCATTGGTGGTATAATGATGGTAACGAGCCTCTCCAAATCGTAGACATTGTCGACACAGCCAACCCTCATAATTAGCTCAGGCACAAGAGTTACCACGTAAGAATCCTGACAATTTTTGTAATGATAATCTTTAGTTAGGTATATGAAAAATTCTTTCGTTTCTTTTAGAGTTGACTATATGCATATTGTACAATCCTTCTCTATTGTTGGCCCGGATTCTAGTTGCCTTTGTCTCTACTGCCTAACCCCCTTCCTCCAATGAAATGATATACTAAGCGTCCTAGGTGGACCGTGGGAGACTAGGAGTGTGATTCAAATGATTTTGACCCTAGTAAATGGATGAAAATTGGAATAAATCCTAGAATCCTGGACTAACTAGTATAGGATATGATTCATGAACACAAACAAAAGGAGACATGCTACTATCTTGCTACCAAATATCCGTCATCCAAGTCATGTGGTGGTCATAATATAAATGTATGGCACTAGGTGAAACCCTCTTCTGGAAACTTAGAGACCCATTGAACCAGGTTAGGTTTGAATCCGAGAAAGATTGCTCAATACATTGTAAATTACAACTTGTAAGTTTTAACAAAAAAAACACAATTAGTTTTTCCTTATGTAACCTTGACAATGGAGGGTTATCAAATCAATTCACCATCCATAGATATGACTCATAAGAATTTAATTTCACATCATATACTCAAATACCCAAGTGACTTGTAAGTTGTGAGATCATGTGACTAGGTGAACAAGAAGATGTGAGCTGAAAAACTGAGTTGGAAAGTTCGCATCCTCTCACACCAATATTTAATGAAGTTGGTGAATCAGTAATGCATGCCTATGCCATTAAATGCTTTCAAAGTGAACATAGAATCCCAGTCACACTCGTGACTCACCGAGTTGAACTTGGCATCCATGATCCCACTATTAGAGAGAACTTAGGCAGACTCTCAGTCCCAACTCTCCTATAGTCTACCAATTTCATTATTGACCAACTGGAAATGAAACTAATTTTTTTTTTGCATCGTAAAATTCCTTGTGGCCTTCTATGAATATTAAAATGTCCTTTGAAGGGATCTGAAGGCTTCAAATTCGAAGCTTGGTCAGGTTCAGCGCTTATGCAGGCCCCATAGTATCGTGTGCTTTGTAACATGCATCTGTCATATACTTTACAGTTGGAAAGTCAGGCTCAGCTTTTAGGCAGGCCCTAGAGAATCACGTGCTTTGCGGTCATGCATCTGTCAAGATCAAGTGGAGTCCATAAACAAGTGAAAGTTCTTGCGCGGCGTGCATCTTATCTTTCACTTAAGTGGGTTGGCATATTGGCACTGGACAGTTGTAATGATCTTGGGCGGCGTGCATCTTCTCAGGAAAGCGGGCTGCGCCGGGCCGGATCGGTAGGAAAATCTGATTTTATTTCATACAATTCAAAGTAAAATGTTGAACGTGCCCAGGAAAAGGATTGGGTTGAGTGGGTAAAGCAATTTCAAACCACTTATTAATATGAAAACACATTGGGGGAGACAGAGGAGGAACCAGAAGAACATTTTATGAACATTTCGTGAACATGTTTCATTACAATCTTTAGTGGGCTTCTGAAACTTTAGTGTCTCCTTTTCCTCTCCTCTAGCAGTTTGCACTGAGTATATTCATTCTCGATTTCTACTTATCATTCATTTTCTATTCTACTTAGGTCATGGCCGCAATGGTTTATAAATACGTGGTAGTGGTAATTCTCGTTGGAAAAATGAGCGGATAAATTACCACTGCCCCGTATTTACAAACTATCGTGGCCGTGACACAAAGAACACCTTGGACAGTCTTCGCCGTCTGTTTAACAAAGAATATACAAAGCCGTTTCGGACCAGAAAGATGGCAACATGGTGACAACTTCGATTCTAAAACAAAAGCTGCTAGTAAATGGGCTTCCGTCTTTGTTTTCTCTTAAAGAGATGCAGACGGCTGCTATCATTATCTCAGTCATGGGTGAGAACTCAAGTTTCCTTCTTTGTTTGGTATTTTTAAGTTGGATAATACACGTACGTTTATTTATTTCTCACTTCTTTATTTATTTTCTTGTGAATCAGCGACGAGAAGGGAAAGCTGCTACATAAGGTGGTTGAACGTGTGGGATAAAGGTGAAAAAACCAGGTCTGGATGTGGCCAATATACAACAGGCTTGGATGACACGGCTAAAATTTTTTAAAATATAACAGAGACGATTCGATTAATAATATAAATAAAAAATAAGTATAATAGATTTGAAATAATCTTAATGGTTTTCATGGACAGATAAGCGAAGAGAAAGCTTTACCTTAAATGCTGCAAGATCAAATCTTTCACGATTTAAAGCCAAAGATTAAATATTTTTTTGGGCAGCCTTAAAGGTGAAATCTTCTAAGTTGTGTCACCTTCCAAAAAAAATGCCACTGGGTTAGAGTGTTTTCTAAGTGTCTGCTCGCATTCGGGACTCTAGGGTTTTGTACAGAATCTAGAGCTGTTGCGGGCCGCGGCATCGTTTTCGGGCTCTCTGTTCATCTTGTCCTTTGGACGGTTTTTTTATTCGTGTTTACAGTCCACATGTTTGTGGAAGAGGTTTACTCTTTGGAGGACGAGGAGGTTCTGGAAGAAAGTTTGTTTTAGTCGAACATGGAGATGCAAGGTAGCTGTCTCATTCTGATTACCCCAATTAGCTCGATTCACGCTTGGCTGTTTGGTCCAGGGTCTCGTATTTTTTTTGGGGAAAGTTAGGCTTGTCGAAGCCCTTTGTTCCTGGCACCACCTGCCCTTGTATTTGAGGTCAGATGCTATGTTACCAGAAACGGGAAAGGGAATGAGAAACTAGAAAGGTACGAGAAACTGAGTTTGTAGGTTTTGTCATATGAGAGTGAGAAGTATGAGAGGTCAGAAGCTATGTTACCAGAAACGGGATCAAGAATGTGAAACGAGAAAGGTACGAGAAACTGAGTTCAATTTATGTATGAAACTTCTTGAGGTAAAGTTTATTTTAACTTAATTAAGTGTAGAATTGGTTCCCAAAACAAATAAGGTTTCAAATGCAATAACATAAATGCAAAAGAGATTCTAGGATGAGAAGGAGAATACATCAAAGTCTATGGCATTAGTTTTTTTTTTCAAGAAGAAAAAACCTGTCCTTGTTATTCATAAAGAATCAAAGGGCATTTGTACACTTCAACTGTTTCATCTGGTTACACGCAAATGGTTCCCATCCGGAGTTCCCAGCCAGGGGGAAAGGTACAAAATACCAACCACAAAAAGAACCCATCAGAATAACTGTCTCATCATGTGATGGTAGCTATCCAAACTTTCACATCTATCGAGAGCCAATCAGACTCTGAACAGCATTCTAAAGAGGGACTCTCTAGTTCCCAATGACAACACAAAAGATAGGAAAGATCCCATCAGTGACTAGGAGCAATACATATTATAACAATCAGTCTAAAGAGAGGTGAAAACCTCTAGACATGCTCAAAAGAGCTGATAATAAACTGTGGATACAAGAAGATTCTCAATGTATTCTGTCATACATCATTTTCCTTGAGGGGAAGAGAGGGCCTTTTTAGAAAGACGGTCGGCTATCATATTGTGTTCTCAATAGATGTGTGAGAAAGACAGCCCATGGAAGCTAGATGCTAGCGTTTTGGTCTCCCGACACCAGTGAACCAGTTCTGGCGGGGAGAGAGCAGTTGAGCCCTTAGCCCAATTGATGATGACCTGTGAGTCACCGAACGCATGGACTAAGGGGATCCCCATCATATGGGAAGTGTGAAGGAGTGCCCAGAGACTGAGCAGCTCCGCTTTGGTGTTAGTACCATGTCCGACCCCCAGCGAGAACTCCAGAAAATGGGAATCATTGAGGAAGATACAGAATCCAGCACCAACAATCATATTACTAGATGCCCCATCAAAATAACCACAGGGAAAAGACATGATAAGGGGCTTCCCAATAAGTTTTCTTCTGTCTTTTTTTGGTACAGTCCCATGGATTGGTGACTGTATATACGATAATATTTGTTGGATGATGCCATGAATATTCCTCTTTTTACCTTCAAAAACTGCCAGATTGCGTGCTTTCCACACCGTCCACATCATAATGAAAGGAAGCTGATAAAGAGGCGAGCACTTGGGAATCTTACCAACCCAGTTATTGAAAATATCAGCAATAGGAATACCTGCAATACAAGCTGGAAGATCAAAGGAATCACATATATAGTCTGCCACAGATTTCCATACCAGATAGTACGAGAATAGATGATCACACGATTCCTCATTTGACCAACAGAGTGGGCAAATACCCGGTCCAGAGAACCCTCTTCTCTGCAAATTCTCCCATGTTAGAATTCTGTTGTGCAATATGAGCCAAATAAAGCAAGTAATCTTGCAAGGCAGAGCCTTATGCCAAATATGAAGACCATCATTCACAGTACCAGTGCATAAGGAGGAGCGTACGATGCAATCATAGGCATCCCTGGCCGTAATAGCATCATTGCGATGATTAAAGGTCCATACAAGTTGATCATGGTTGTTTGTTAAATGTATACCTGCACCAGAAAGACCCGAAATAAAAGTATCCCAGCTGGTAGCGAAAGATCCACCGAGATCCAAATCATCTGCAGTATACCAATAATGCTGTGCATTAGACAGGGAATTGTGAGCCTGAGCTAATGTGCAAATGTTTAAATCTTCCAGGTACAGACGCAATTCTTCAGGGAGAGTAAAAGGAACGTGAGATCCCACAACTGGGTCAATCCCCAATAAGATACTATCACCATTTCCAACCTACCATGCCAAGTGCTTACCTAGCCAAGGGATGACCTGTAGGTGTCATGTCCCCATCCCTCAACCAGCGAAGAGGACGCGACGTACACATCAACACAGCCGGGCAAAACACCCCATGAACATAATCAAATGAAATCAATGCTGGAATTAAGCATACACAGATGCATTTATCTTCAATCATACAACGGAAGCAAACACACACATTCCAGCAATCTCCATGTTCATTATAATTCATTTACCATCAATATGATTTGCAGAGATGGGATAACAACAGCACTTATCTGTTAATGAAGAATTCACCCACAACCAGCTACGTCGCTGCAACGTTCCACCCAACCATAGGCCAGCTTGCTCATCAATCTCTCAGCAACGCTGCCACCCCCGAGCTGGGCATGATTCCTTCTGGATAAGGGTCAATTCCAGGCTTATACATAGCCAAGGGGACACAAAACAATGAACTAACACTGCTGGGTTTCACAGGCTTTCAACAGACAAGCCAAGCCAGCACAGTCCATGGTTCAACCACTTCATACCAGCAGCCAAACAATTCCCTTCACAGCCCTGTGAAGAAGTCATAAACAACAGGAAACAGCCCCAAACAATGGAGGAGCACAGCTCAAGTCCAAGGGACAACCCAGAGTTGGTTTTGGCCCTAACGTGGCCAAAACAACTCAACCACAACATCCCAGACCAGGGAAACAACAACAACAGCCCAATTTCAAAGTAAAAACAATGGCAACTATGCACAGTCCCAGAACAGGGAGACCCAGCCAACACATTGGGAATCAACGGTGACCCAAAACGAATTTGAGCTCCCCAGCCCACAAAACGTGGGTGAAATCAATAGCAACCCAATATGTGGGTTAAAACCACAGCCAACAAAACGTGGGGAAACAATAGCCCCAAACAAAATAGTGAGCACGGCTCTCACATGGATAGAACACCCCAACCAATCTATGCATGAGTGCAATCTTGCACCGAATAGCAAAAACACAAG
>LPNX011136112.1:30840-66259 GCA_001517045.1 Pseudotsuga menziesii | reverse complement strand
TATATATATATATATATAATAGAGACCAAAAACCTTTGGCAAAGATAAGTATATTTTACGCAAAGACAAAAAATCATAAACTCAAAATATGAAAGGAGGAAGGAGAAAAATTGTACTTTAAATAAGGATGCTTGCACTAAACCATATTATATAATTATCCCGTCTTATTTTTTTTAAACATATTGTATAATTATGTAGCACTAAACCATACACACCTACACACCTTCTCCTTTGCATGCACCCAGTGCAACTGTGGAAAATGCGTTAGCTGGATTGTATGGGCCAGCCATAATTTCTCCACCCACTAAGTCTAGCAAACACAAAACCATAAAATATAATGAGAAATATTTAGTAGAAACCAGAAATTCCATGAGAAATATTAACTTTAGATAGTAAAATCTTATGAGAAATCTAAGAAGACACTACAATTATCATGATAAATCTTAAACATGAACTATAAATGACTAAATAAATATTAAAGAAAGACCAAAAATTATAGGCAGAAGTACATCCTATTCAAAGACCAAAAACTATATTCAGAAGTAAATACATCCTATGCGAAGATCAAAAATATTAAACCCTAAATAAATCAGGATGGAGGATAACAATTGTATTTGAAATGGAAGGACTACCAGAGTTTTGAACAAAAAGAGGACTCACTTTCTGCCCTTTTCACACAACAACGCTCCTCCTCCACTTTTATTCACCTACATTGCCTTTAAATTTAAAAATAAAAGGAATGATAAAATTATGTAGCATAAATGAGTTAAATTAAACCATGGATACCTTGTCCTTCGCCCTCTCCTGCCCCCTAAACCTGTAAAAGAAAGGAGATTAACAGTGTTTGAAATGAACTCTAAATTTTAAAACAAAAACACAATATAAGTTATACATAAAATGAGATATGTTAAACCCAAACATCTTGTCTCATTGATATTCGCCTATGCCCACTGCACATGTGAATCTAATCACCTAGGTTGTTTTGACCTGCTTTAATTTCCTCACCATTAAACCCCTCTGCTACCCCCTAAACCTGTAATATTCGTATAAGATGGGTTGTTAGAGCCGCACTTAAACAATAATAAATTATAAAGATGTTAAATAGAGATAGAAATGGTAAACACTAAATTGGTAATGGGAAAGGAGATTAAAAATGTTTGAAATGCTTGGTTCACTCTTTTTACTCTAAATTTATATATATAAAATCACATCATAATTTATTCAGAAAATGATATATATTAAACCCAAACATACCATGTGCTTGATCTTCGCCTCTTTGGAAGCTCTTCCGCTGGAACCGTATGAATGGCGATATTCATGATTGAGAAGACAAAAATCACAAGATTTCTCGAAAAGGAGAGCTCAGTAGCAGGGTGCTATAGTGTCAATCTCTATGGAGAGCTTAGTATTTCACTAATACCCCAACCTTGCTTTGACTTTGACCTCATGTGAGCCTGTGGTACCTAAGTAGCATACCGCTAATGTGACGGGCAGATTTATGCATAACTTAACAGTGGGGTAGCCTCTGCACACTGCACCTGTGAATCTGATCAGTTGGAGTTGGGCTATTTCGATCTGCCTAACTTTCTCACCATTAAACCCATAGAAAAAAAAAGACACACAATGAAAACCATAGACCCATTAAACCCAGAGCTTGAAAATCCGTGAAATAAATCATGATAAGTAAGTGAACAGGATAAACAATATACCAAAAGAGAAATTAGCATGGCCATGCTAAAAAAAAACCAGAAGCTAGCAAGAAACAAAAACACCAAAGAGAATTGCAGCGGCTTTAAGAAACACAAAAAAACACGGAAAACACAAAATCTGACTATGCCCATCTTTCATGCCCAACGAAGGTCCTGGAAATAAAACCCATGAAATCACATCATATCAAACCTTGTCCTGCATCCATGGAGAATGAAGACCGCCATGGCCATGACCACCACACATGGAATCAAACCATGTCCAGCGTCCAAAACCTGTCTGTCTTGCATCTTTGGCCAACCAAGGAAAACACCACCTGAAATCAAAAGTTGTCTTGCATCCATGGCCTAGCCACCACCTGAAATAGAACGTTGTCCTACATCCATGAGCCTGCAAATCAAGGAGGAACTGAGAGAATTTTACCCAAAGATCCATAAATAGGGGCGAAATACCAAATTTTTAACCTGTCATCCATAAAATCCAGGCGAACCATCTCCATTTCTCCTCCAAAACTAGAAATTTCTGGCGATTTAACCTCCATTATAGAAGAAATCCAGGCGAATGTCACGATTTTCCCCATTGACGGGTGGGCTAAAATCCATTGTATGAATTTTCATAGTTTAACTGCACATGCTATTTAATTGGGGAAAATTATATAAAAAATAAAAAATGGGCTAATTTATTAAATTAAAAAAAACCATTTTAATATTAAAAATTCGCCCACCTTTTTTTGGGCACCCCTTAAAATTCGCCTATGGGCTATAATTCGCCCCTAAAATCATCCTTGGTTGAATACCATGTTTAGATAAAAAAGCTTCAAATTCATTCTTAACAAATTCCCCCCCATTATTTGATCTTAAAGTCTTAATATTCTTACCAGACACGTTTTCAACCAAAGAATTAAAAATTTGAAATATTGAAAAAACTTCAATTTTATTTTTCAAGAAATAAACCCATGATTTTCTACTAAAGTCATCAATAAAAGTAAGAAAATAGATTGCATGAGATAAAGAGGGAACTTCAAGAGGACCACAAATGTTACTATGAATTAATTGCAAAGGTTCTTTAGCATGCCAAGCTTTACCTTTCTCAAACATTTCTCTATGATGTTTACCAAGAACACAACCTTCACAACACTATTAGTAGAAAAAATATGAGGCAAGCCATGTACCATTTTAGTTAAACATTTTATTTTACCATAATTCAAATGACCTAATATTTCATGCCATAATTTACTTTGTTCATCAGCATGGGCAACATAGGAATAAAAAGGTTGTATTTTAGTTGAGTTAAAACCAACAAATTTATATAGACCAGTAGTATGATTAATAGGACCAAAATAAACTACTTTGAAATTTTGATTGATATCTTTAAGAACATATTTGTCAGGCCATGCTTGAAACTTAAACCCTTTTTGACAAGCACGATAAATAGAAAGTAAGTTAATGGGTATGTGTTCAACATGAAAAACATCTTCCAATTGAACATTAGTAACATTAACATTACTGGAACCAATTACGAAAAGTTGTTTACCATCACCTATAGAAATTTTCTGAGATATGTGTTTATGATTGTCATAAGAAGTAAATAAAGAAGCACCACCAGTCATATGTTTAGATGCACTATAATCCATTATCCATTCCACGTTAGAAGAAGAATTATTAGAGAAAACAAAAGATGCACATAAAGCTACTTGAGAGTCATGAGAAGTTTTCTATTTAGCTTTAGCCATTAAACGTTTTGCTTTAAAACAATTCTTTCCAGGATGGTTAGTTTTACCATAATGTTTACAAGGATCATATACTTTCTTCTGTTTACTATTTCCATTAGAAGCATGTCCAAAATTAGTATTAGAAGGATTAGAACCTTTAGCATTATTAAAACTTTTCTTATGATGCTTATTAAGTGCAGTTAGAGATTTATTAGGTGTGAGTTGTCCTGAAAAAATTAACCTTTCTTGCTCATTGATCAATCCTTTACAAAAAACATCAAAAGTTTGCTTTGTAGTAGTTTGAGACAATTCTAGAGCTCTCTTCCTAGTTTGGATGAACATATCAAAACAAGATGGCATTTTACGTTCTACAAGAATAATAAGAGCAGTGTTAGTTTTCTTGTAATCTTTACCATAACTATTTAATTTCTCATTTAAAGTTTTCAATTCAGCAAGATATAACTCAACACTTTCAAAGTCAGCAGGTTTGAGGTCAAAGATATTCTTTTCAAGATATTATGCAGAAACATCATCAAATTTATCAAATAAAGAGGAAAGAATTTTCCATACCTGAACTGGGCTGTCTTTTGCCTCAATACTTACCTGAAGACTATCTGCAATAGTTTTACCAATGAGCCCCCTTTCTTGATCACTTTTAGCTTCCCATATAGCCAAATCATCAACCACAGTAGGTGTCTTGTGTTCACCATTAACTAGCCTCCAAAGATTCTTATTCCTGAGAACATCAATCATCTTTCTCTTCCAGGAAAGATAGTTAGAACCAACTAATTCAGGAACAGAAGCTACTTCGGAAGTCATAACGAGTGAAATTTTGTCAAGAAATATGAAACCCTAATACTAAAAAATGACAAAAAAACAATGAAGAACTTGAAAATAGTTACACTTTACTGATCTGAATATGCAAAAGAACAGTTAGAAACACAATAAAGAAAAGAGGAGAAACTTTCACTTACAACCTTGTGAAAAACATGTTCCCAAAAAATCTCAGTCTTTTGTTCTGGTCTCATATGGGGATCCAGAATGGCATTTCCAATTCCAAAAACAGGTTATAATAAAAATTTCGGTAAAAAATGACCAAGTTACAACCCTTTTTTATAACTGTCGTTTTTATAATCGAAAAAATATCTCCTTGAGGAGAGCCCCAAAATCATGTAGATCTACAGAAAAAACATCAAGAAACCCTTGACAAAATTATGCAAAAATATTATACAACAAGTTAGGGTTAGGGTAAAAAAAAATGCAGAAATATGCCTAGATCCGAAGAGAAGCCTAATGGATACCATATAGAAAGCAAATCTACAACAAAATGACAATGCCCAAATGATAATCGTTATTGATTGAAATCTATAGAAGGTACTGGATCATAGAAACCTATTCTGATACCATGTTAGAATAGTAGAGTCAAGCTAAACTAGTTAACCTATCTAAGCAACCAATAACATATCATAAAAGATAAGAACATGAAAAGAAAAGGACAAGAGAACACCGATATACGTGGTTCACCCTAATGGGTTACTTCCACAAGAAGGTAGTCTTCTATTATCTCCAGAATGTCTTCTCCAATCTTACAAGAGAGCAAAGCACAAATACCCCAAAGAATATAGATTATGTACAACAGTGTCACAATAATACCACTACTACATCAAGAATGCATGATATGTAGAGACTCACTTGACCCTATTATATACTAAGATATGAGGAGGAATTACTCTCACATATTGCATGTGGGATAATATAATTCTCCAAAATAACATCTCTTCATAGAATACCATGGACAAATACTCTACACAAGTAAATACAACACCATATAACTATGGGTTAAATGTATTACTCTTTTACATAAGATTATAGACAACTTCTGACATAATACAAAGACATTATTACCTTCCAAGGAATATAATATATTCCAACAAACACTACCCTGAATGTTCAATCCTAATCCTACTTCATCTCTCGAATAGAGATGGATATGTCTCTCTCATGGCATGCTCCATCTCCCAAGAAGCCTCCTCAGGGCTATAATTCTCCCACTACACTTTTATCTAAGCGATGTCTTAGT
The DNA here is from genome assembly GCA_001517045.1 of Pseudotsuga menziesii. Taxonomy (NCBI): domain Eukaryota; kingdom Viridiplantae; phylum Streptophyta; class Pinopsida; order Pinales; family Pinaceae; genus Pseudotsuga; species Pseudotsuga menziesii. Next base: position 60,761 of record LPNX011136112.1, on the reverse strand, counting down.
TCTAGAGAAAAATTCTCTTTCTTATCGAGAATGCATAAAATTTATGCTTGGAATTCACCTTCTGATACCACCTGTATCACATTCCAATCAGTATCATTAGAAAATCATGAACATACTTTTTTAATAAATATAAATGAAAAACATTATGAACTTTTACATTGGGTGGTAGTGCAAGATGGTAGGACATTGGCCCATTCTTGGCTAGCACTTGAAATAACCCACAAAAACTTCAGTGCTAGTTTGGAGTAGATCCCCAACTTTAAGGATTTCTTCTTGGGTTTCAATTTTAAATATACATGGTCTTCCACATTTAACTCTTTGTGAGTCTACTTCTGATTTGCATAACTTTTCTTCCTATCTTGAGTTGTCTTCAAATTCTATTTTGTTGTTTCCAAAATGCAACAAACATTATTATACACAATAGGAATATATAACAATAAATAAAACCATAACATCATGCACATATAGACACCTTGATTTATTTTGGAAACCCATTAATCGAGGCAAAACAAGTTAAAGATCTTCATTATGCCCCTTGAAGAAATCTGGCTAAGGCATGGTCAACCATGGCTCTACCTCCATGGGTACCCTCAAACTTAAGTGAGTTTTCGGATATGCATGCACATTACAATGGAATAAAACCAACCTATTTATAGAATTACATAACAAGAATAACATGTATAGACCTCCCAATACCATAGGTGTATTACAATAATAACTAAAGTTGGTTAACTTTCTCTATGATCGAGTCAAAATTAACCCAACTCCCCCCTGCCCCCCTTAAACTTGACTTGGGAAAGATGAACTCCCCCCCCCCCCTCCCTCAAGTTTATTAATAGAGAATATTACGTGTTTTCCTACCCTCCAGACTTAATACATGGGTACACATGTCTTTATTGGTCTTATAACCATGTGCCTATTTACCATTAGGGAAATTTTGAGGTAAAAAATGGGATTCAAAACAAATGTAACATCAGAATCAACTTTACAAGAATCAATAAAATTATATAGAATGGTATTATCCCTTATGGTTAAGTGGCACTGCTTGAGTTAAGGTTGCTTACTTGTCAAATTCTAAATGGCGGATGAAAATCCAGGGTTAACCATACTCATAATGGAAAGAGTACTCATAAATTACTTTTAAATATAGTACTTATGTACTTAGTACTTTTAAATTACTTTCACTTTTGAATATAAAATTATAATAGTAATTAAAAGTTAAACGTAAAGATTCAATGTCTTGGTTATATATGTGTGGAATTAAAACGAAAATTTCACTTTGCAAAATATAGATGATATTAAAAATATTATTACTTTTAAGTTTAAAGAGAAGGCGTGGTGTGATGAAAATTTAGGGGATAAAAGAAAATTAAAATATTACAATGAGTTCATTAACCCTAATATTGAAGATCAAAATTATCTATCTATTTTAACTAGCCTAAAGATATATATATCTAAATTTAGAATGAATTCTCACGAGCTACATAGTGAAACATGCCATTAAACATTTCCTAAAACTCTATAGGAAGAAACATCCACATAAGATCTCAATTTCAATTCTTTTGTTACAATACTAACTTGCCCAACCTTCTATCTTATCAAAATTATAGTAATTTAGGAATCCCATCTCCAAGCTTTGTGAGTACATAAATAAAACTCTAAAAAAAATCAAGTAGTTCCTTACTTTTCTTTCCAAAAGTCTGATAAACCGAAATTGATGTAAGTAAATTTAACTATCATCATCATTAATAAATAAAATATATTATATATATTATTTAAATTTTTATTATTATAACATATATTAATAAAATCATTATATTATATCTTATATTCTATAACACATAAAGTGTTATATAATATTTATAATATATATTATATCAAATATAATATAATATACGTATATTCACATATATTATATTTATTATAATATATATTATATTAATAAACATAATAAATATTGTATTTATTATAATATATATTATTTTTAAATGATGAATGCAAAGTTATATTTAATTAATGAATATAAAATAGAATTTATATTAAATATATTTTAAAATAAATAATTATTAATCTGAAATGTGTTTTTAATAAGTATAACTTATAATTAATTTGCAAAAGTTTAATTGAGGTTTACAAATTTTCAAAACTAAAATATTTTACTTTATAATTACCTTTTTTTGTTGGCTAAGTAGAAGAACCCTCGTGACTAGTAGGTTTTCCATTCCCTAAGTTATCATGAATCAGTGGCATCTAAGCCGTCAAAATCACTCGGGGATCGCACTTGGCCTGGACCGCACCAATCCTTAACATGGTTGGATTTTTGGTATCCATGGGTTTTGAACCATTGACCTTTCCTCTTAGGGGGCCTCTTAACCATACCCTGCCACCAACTCTTCTACATCTCACGGATTATTTTATGATTACTTTATTTTAGTATATTTATGTATCTAAAAGTGCTCATGTTTCTAGTAATGGGTGGGTGTATGAAGTTGGGTCCACTTTTTTGTGCCACTAGATTTCAGGATTATGAAATACAATGCTTTGTTCTTTCTATTGTAACTTTTGACTTCCTTCACCATTTCTCAAACAAATTATATGGTTCACTAGAAGAAAGAGATATCTATACACTAGTATAAAAATATTCAAAATTTCATTAAGTTATACCCCTAATGTGTTCTCATGGGGTTCACTATATGTGTTCTCATGGGGTTCACTATGTGAACTTATGACATAGAACCTATGTTCACATGATATTAAATAATACCTTTAATTTTAAAAGATAACAAGGAATGCCTCCAAAAATCATTTTGTTGAACACTTCTCCTAATACACCTTTCTAATTAAAAAATACCCTATTTTCATTATATATCGTAGTTGTCAATTTTTTCCTCTACTTTTTCAACATCCCTTTTAATGGTGACATGACACAACTCTTACAACCCCTAGAAACAATGCAAGTAGAAATATGAAATCTTAGTGAGATTAGATATTTTAGGTTGGGGAACAAGCCCCTAAACATAGGTTGAATTCACACCACCTACACTCATATTCATACATATTCAAACCCCTCGATACCCTATTCAACCCCATAAATACATAATTATAAACCACTCTAATATCTATATGTTTTTAATTTATCAAAAATACCTCCTGACCCCTATATACTTGACAATATAATGATTCCGGTTTTTAGACTATTAAATCCCCAATATGAAATCATGTGCTATAATAGTGCTTTCTTAGTGAACCCCCCCCATGAAAGTGTTGCACGTGCACACATCGTCCTTTGTTTCATGGTTTTTTTGGCTTCAATAAATCATAAAAAAATGAAAACATCACGAATACTTTTGGAAAAATAGTCTTGCACTAGTACAAGATGTGCTTTACATATGTAAAAAAAATTATTAAAAAATACTATCAATTAGTTCATATAATGTTGCATGCACACACACATATATATTATATTGTGTTGAAAATAAAATAAAATACAAATTTTACAAAAAACTACACAAAAATTCTAAAAGTAAAATTTATATATTATGAAATCTTATTTTATTTCCCCTAATTTGGATTTTTACATCATCTTAAAATTCGTTATGCAAGTACCTCTAATTTCCTCTTAAAGTCAGAGGTTCTTGTTTTTTTAGTTTTATGTGGAAACTAAAGTGTCTTTAAAGGAGCTCATAATTGTGCATCAACCCTCATATCAAAGATGTTTTGTATTAATTTTAGTTGTACACATCTTTTCACTTAAAATTAACCATAGTTACATGAATTGTAGTTCAAGAGGTGAGTTGTAAATATACTTTCCTCACAAAATGAGAAATCCACAATATTTTATTATGTCTCTTAGGATTCCCATTTTAGAATTTAAAATTCCCTTGATGAGTGGTTACAACTCCATCAGTAAAATTTTATTTTACAAATATTGATACTTGAGCATCTACCTGCTCATACAATAACTAATAAGCACTCTTGAACCAAGTACTCGAATTATGCTACTCTATCGAATACTTAGCCAACCTGTATGCATAATCAACCGCATAATTCACCATCTATTCCAATCAATCTCTCTACTCAGTCGACTACATAATCCACCACATGTTTCATTCGATCTCTCTACACATTTAATTGTAGAGTCTAGAATTTGCTCCAGTCGATCTATCTCCATGCTGCTTTGATTATTTCCTTGGTTTTTTCTAGCACATTCTCCTCGATCACGTTTGCATATACATCATGAATCACAACATATTCTCCCTCAGAAGCCAAAACCATTATGTTATGTAATTGATTATTCGATCAGTTGACTACCCACTCAACATTAACCATGCCCGCTTTTTTCAAACTAAGGTTGTCCACTTAGTCAACCTTTTGTGACTCCCTAGTTGATATTGACCTCAGATGTCTTTCATTAACCTCATTAGATCCATAATAGTTAGTCAACCCCATCGACCATATCTTCATTCGACCTAGTCAACCATATCCTCAGTCGATCCAATGGACAAGTCAATCATTTCCTCAGTCGAACCACTCGGCCAATCAACCATTTTCTTAGTTGACCTAGTCAATTACTTGGCCGATCACTACCATCGACCATCCTTCTACTCAGTTTATCACCCTCGTTGATTTGACAATATCACTTTAACTGTGTAATTGACCAAGCTGGTAAACCATGACTTTGACCACTCCATTAACTGCACCAAGATAACCATACATAACTCTTGTCGACTTCAACCACTTCAACTATAGTTATATCCTTTCATATTTAAACCATAATGTTTCTTTTGCATACCTTGTATCTAGCACATCTACTACTTCTTATGCTGACCCATCACGCCAATGGATCTAACCACACCAATTCACACTCCACCATGGAAATATAGGCATATGAAATACTTTATTTAAGCAATCTCTCATAATAGAGACTCAATCTACATTCTATCATGTAGATCTAGGTAAACCTGAACTTGACAAGGAAAATATCATTGGAGAGTGAGTGTCTACTAAGCTATGATACCAAATGTTGATTCCAGAATGCAACAAACATTACACAACAAAAATGTGGAACAATTAAGAAAACCATAACATCATGAACATATAGACACCATGATTATCCTAGAAATCCCTTAAGCTGGGAAAAACCAACAGAAGATCTTCATTATGCCCCTTGTCCAAATATGGCCAAGGAATGGTCGACCGTGGATCTACCGCCACGGGTACCGTTAACTATAAATTATTTTTTGGACATTCATACTCGTTACAATGGAGTGTGGCCAACCTATTTATAGGCTTATATCACAATAATACCAAGGGAATACCTCCCAATACCATGGGTCTATTACAATAATAACCAAAGTTGGTTAACTTTCTCTATGACTGAGTCAAGATTAACCCAAAATGTTTTACATCCTACACTACCTATTCCATCTCTTTAAGCACATCTATCCCTAAAATCATCCCATCCACTGTGATGTCCCAGCTTATCTGGGTGGTGCATTTCCTCTTGTACAATAATTCAAAAGGACTCATTTGTGATGACGATTGATAACCATTGTTATAAGCAAACTCCACTAAGTGGAGATAGTCCTCCCATTTAATGAGTCTCTCCATGACATACATGTGAAGAATGTCTTCCAATATCTGTCTTCCAATGTTGAAACTTAGTTACATATCTAAACATCTAAACAATGCATTCCAAAAATTTGTAGAAAACTTTGCATTCCTAAAAAAATTACAGTTTTTGGAATTCCATGCAATCTGAAAACTTCTCTCATAAATATTTCTGCTATGCTTATGGATTTAGAAGTATACTTAAAAGGAATAAAATGTGTTTCCTTTATTAGCTCTTCAAACACAACCATTAGTGCATCATGGAGTTTCTTTGATTTAGGTAGACCAGTGATAAAATCCATTGAGATCACTTCACACTTCCATTCTGAAATGGGTAAAGGGTGTAAAAAACTTGTTGGGTTTTTATGTTCTACTTTGACATGTTGACTTTCCAAACACTTAGTTAAATATTCTGTTGTTTCAGACTTCATGTTCGGCCAATAATACTTTGTCTTTAATATTGTTAACATTTTTTGGTAACTTGGGTGACTTGAATAAGGTTTCTTATGGTACTAATCCATAATCATAAGTTTTAATTCTGATAAATTTGGGACGTGCAACCTATTTTTAAACATTAATTAGCCTTCTTTCCTAAGGACGAAATATGTTTTTCTATCTTTCTACTTTATTTTTCTGCAATTTTTCTTTAATTTTACCATAAGTTTCATTTGTAGTCAATGCAGATTGAATTTTGTTTTTTTAAATGAGATTCACAATTATTGATTGATGTAGCATGCATCATGTAAAATTTCATACTGAGCATGTATGCTATATTTTTCTCCTTTCCTTTGATGTGTTTTATTTGAAAATCATATTCCTTAAGGAAAGATAACCATGTAGCTAGCCTTGCCTAACATTCAAGTTTTATTGATTAAATAAATACTTTAAGATGATATTGTTGGACAACCTTTAAGGTAATTTTGCCACATATTTAAGGCATGTATTATTGCTTCCAATTCATGTTCATGTGTTGCATAGTTCTTGTCATTATCCTTTAGTTTTCTAGATTCATAACAAACTACAAGATATTCCTGAAGTGGTACTTGTTGTAATCTCACAGATCACATAGGGTTACCAATAATACACATTAAAAGCATACAAACATATCAAAGACAAGAGACAAGAACATAGGTCGAATACCAGATTATATTATAGTGAAAGGGTCCATACAATACAGAGAACTGAACCAAGTTCTTATCTGGCTCAACAGCCTAATATATATAAATGACAAAACAGTTACAAATAACTACCTATCGGTTCGGTCAACCGACACGACCTTATGTGGCCGATCTAATCTCTAATTAGTCGGCTGATCGTTCTAGTCGGCTTACCGACTAGCTCCTCCAACATCTCCCCCACGAACAAAATTGTTCTTCATCCCGAAGAATAGGGAGGTACCCAAAAATGCATTATATGTCTTAAGTAGTTATTGCTATGTTTTGACCTTCATGGGATGTGAAGTCTGATAGCTGGTCTTTTCTATACATAGACTTTGACAATTGCTTCAACTGTCACTGCCAGCTGATGTTGGAATTCCGTCCAACTTTGCAGTACTTTTTGGATGTCGATAGTTAATGTTGTAAGACTTGAGAGTGTCGAAATATTCTCTTGAATGGAGAGTTCTGCTATCCTTTCCATTTCGGGACCCATAAACTGGTCCTTTTTTTCTGATGTCTCAAAAAGTCTTTTCATCTACGGGAAGATGATGTCTAATTTATATAAGCTCGAAATCGCCTGCTGCACCCACTGGTGTGCTTGTCGCTCGAGCTTTTGTAGTTTGTTTGTTTCAAGCATGATTTGATCTTCGATAGTGCTTCTGAGTGCTTCTTCCGTGCTCTTCCTCTTATCCAGTGCTTGGATGTCTTGTTGGGTCTGTCGGGTCTGCTAGAAGATTTTCCCATAATAAGCAGGCCAGTCCCAGAGTACTCCTTCCGTGATGACTGACTCCTCCATGTGATCTTGCAGTACTCGGTATGCTTCAGAGAAAGCTATGTGCTGCTGCATCAATAGTCGAGCTGTTTCTTCTTTTTTCTCCTCTTTTGTGTTATGCATCTGTGTCTGTAGCACCGACACCACAATCTCAAACAACTAATAGGATTTCTCTAGTGGCTTGTCGGTGTCGACCTCTGTTGGTCCTGGTATCACATACTGTGTAAGGTTTCTTCATTTGTTTAGGAACTTGACTTGTTCTCTTTCATTGTTGTCGAGCTCCTTGCGTCTACTCTGGCTCCTTGTTTTCACTTCAATAGCTAGTGTTTCCAAAAGTTGTCCTAACTCTCCATCTTTCAGCTTGGTTGCATTGACTGCAGTGGTCGACCCAAGTTGACTGATGTGGACCATTGTCACTTGGGCTTGATGGTCCCTCTTCTTTCTGTCTCTCTTCTTTTTGTGCTTCTGTTGTTCTACTTTCTTTTGTACCTATGTACTTGTGAGAGTCAGATTTTTTGACAATGGGTTGTTTGGTTACCGGCCTACAGTGGTCAGGGGCACTTTTGGTTGGGTCTGCAGGACGAGTGCTGCAGCTGGGTGTGTATCTGGTTGATTTTGTACAGAGGGTCTAGATACAGAGGTTGTTGGTACTGATGGTTGTGGTCAAGGTGGCTCTGATGCAGCTGGTTCAGGTGTAGATTCTGGGTTGGGGGATGGTGGTGGTGATGGTGATGGTGAATGGTTGGGTGTGGTTGGAGTGGTGGGGATGTGGTCGGATGTCAGGTCGTGAATTTATTGAGGTGAACCTTCCTAAAGGTAGGAGAACAGTTCGTTGATTTCTCGATTTATTTCTTCCATGTTCTCTCCTTCCTCATTTCTTGTTGGTTCATTGGCTGGTGCGGGGGGTTCAGGGTCGGTTGGAATGAGGGATGTAGTCTGACTTGCGACAACTTCATCTTTCTTGTCTGGATTTATTTGAAATGTCAAACTCAAAATTGCGATAGTACTGGGCCTCTGGGGTACATGGCCAAGTTGAGGAATGGGCAGTATAGATCCACCAACTTCAAACAAAGGGCACTTGGTGGTGATATTTTGTACCGAGGTGAGTAACTCAGGAAGTTTTTCGATGTATGCTTGGAAGTCTCTGTCTTAGTCGAACCTTTCCTTCAGGGTTTTTGGCATAACATTCTTGCATATGTCAATTGGGCTTATGGAAGGAGGCTCTGGAATTGTTTCTTGGGTGATTTTTTTCAGAGACAGGGGTGGGGGTGTAGACACTAGATCAACAACATTCTCAGTCATTGAGGTATTTGTGCTTTTTACCTTTTTCGGTCGACCTTGCTGTGCTCCCGCTTCGACAAATTTCTAGAACTGTGCTTCCACCGGGATTTTATTCGCAACAACGTCTTTGACGATGTCGACCGCCATGGATGCTAATTCATCTTCATCTTTCGATGATTCCATGATGATAAGCTTACGCTTTCCTTTCCCCTGCTCCTGCTCCTGAATTCTTTTCCTTTTCCTCGTGCTGCTATCTCCTTCGAAAGTTTGCATATGTTTTCTTTGGTTATAGCATGCTTAGGGTTTTCAGTTTATATTTCTCCCCCTTGTTTTTGAGTTGGAGTGACGCTTTCTTTAGCTGGATTGGTTACCTACTGTTCTGTCTGTGTCCCTTCCCTTTGGGTTGTCGGTGGTTTGATTGTAATTTGTAGTCAACTGCTTTCTTTTGCTAGTGTTTCCTCCGACACAAATGTGCCGATGTATAATCAGAGCTCATAATATTCTTCTTTTTCTTGGTTTGTTAGTGGCTCCTCTATTGCTAGGTTTTTCTCCTTGGCCTTTGCTGGTATCGACAGTTTTGTGCCAGACTGTCGAGCTAGCTCCCGAAAGATCTCTTCGACTATTGGGTAGTAGTCGAGAGTCTTTGATTTTGCCTTGGAGCCCTGCATATACCACACCGCGGTATGGTCGAGTTCAGCTATATGTGGGAAGACTTCGTCGGATGTTCTGGGGCACCCTCCATCTAGTTGTTTGGATTTTAAGCTATTGGAACCAGTTTTTCAACAACTCTTTGCCTTTTTCTAGTTCTTTCATTGTTTCAGTTTGGGCAAATGGTTTGAATCTCCACATATGGAATCTTGTGGGTTCTTGAAACTACTTGTCCCCGACAGGACACAAGTAATACATGACTATCCATATTAAAAGGGATGGGAACCTTATAATCCCTCCCGACTCCTGGCATTTTTCACAGATGCCTTTGAGCATGTCGATGACATACTCATCCCATCTGTAGATTTTCCCTATGTCGGCAATGGTATCCACTGCCTCCAACATATCTAGTTTTAGGTCGCTTCCTTGACCTGTCGGTGTAAGTCCAGTGGCTATGATTTTAGCCACAATTTGTGGCGTTCGGGCTTGTATTTGGCTAATCATTATCCCTTTGGAGTTTTTTACTGATGGTGATACAGTTAGTTTCTCTACCATCCCTTCTTTTATACCAACTGGTACTGGGTCACCTTGGTTTGATAAACCAATCAATTTATAGATTACTTCACTGGAGATCTCCACTGGTTTGTCGAAGTAAAATATGCTGTTGTGGTATCAGCTTATGATGAATTTAACTGTTGTTTCCTTTGTACCTCCAAACCTGACCATGAATGGTGTGTTCATGTAGTTCATAATAGTACTGTGATTTATTTTCAATACGGCTGGGGTTGGATTTTTGTCGACATAGGCCCATTCTTTGATCTCGGCCCATGTTTTCACCCATGAGCTCTCCTGAACCTTAGCGTTCTTGATGTTTCTTAGTCTCCTCATTAATGGCATCTCCGCAGTTTGTAGCTCTTTAGTCTTGGCTGCAGCTCTGGTTTTTTTTGGTGCCATTTTGTCAGTTTGCTGGTCAAAATTACTTCAGTATTCTCGGCTTTTAGTCTTCTGGTTGCTAAGTTGCTCTCTCTATTTGAAATATTGTAAATGATCCTCTTGCAGTCCAGTATTTATAGTTGATGCATTTGACATTTCTGTCGAGGGGTGTATTAATGGTGGATGTGATGGTTCAGTGCGAGCACTTGAGTTTGCGTTAATGGTGATTTGATTTTGGTGCTCCTAGTCATGAAGGCATGATGTGACTTTCGGGGTCGTTGGTCGATGTCAATAATGTTAGCGGTATATGGTGATATGTCAATGGGCGTGATGTCGGCTGTCAAAGTGTTGATTCCCTGTCATACTGATTAGTTTTGTTTTGTTTTTGNTTTTGTTTAACCGTTACGGTTGTTATATGTTTTTTTTTTTTATAAACTTGTTTATTTTCTGTACCACTTTAGTCGGGCACCATTAACAAGTTTTCAAAATACTATGCCTTGAACGTCCTTAGTCAGACTGATCCGTTGGCATGAACTTCCTTGACAACATAGGGTCCCATCCACTTTGTATGTAGCTTTTTGGGTTTCCATTTTACTCGACTGTTGTATAGTAAAGCAAGGTCCCCTACCGACAGGTTTTTGTTTTTGATGTTATGATCGTGCCATGCTTTTTGTTGTTGTTTCTGGACTTCTTGATGTTGTAAAGCGATCAGTCGGTGTTCTTCCATCTTACTTAATTACATCAGTCGGTCCTTTCTTCCTTGTTCGACATCGACATGTAAAATCTCTGCGATAATAGGTGTCTATTGTCGAAAGTGTACTGGAACTACTGCTTCTTGTCCATAAACTAGTCAAAATGATGTTTGGTTGGTTGAACGCTTGTATGCTGTTCTGTATGCCCATAGTACTATAGGTATCTTTTCATCCCAGTCGTCTTTGTCGGTGTTACATATTTTTGTTAAACCTTTTGTTAATGTTTTGTTAAATGCTTCAATTGCTCCATTCGACAGAGGGTGGTAACTTGTACTCCGACGGTGGTCGATTTGGAACTAATCTGTTAGTGTTTTAATAGTTTTGTTAATAAAGTGTGTTCCCTGGTCACTGATTAGGGTTAGTGGACATCGAAATCGGGTAATGATATTTTCATAGATAAATTTGGCAGCTATCTCACTGGAACATGTGTCGACTGGTTCTGCTTCTGCCCATTTGGTTACGTACTCAACTGTAGTTATTATGTACCTTGCACCTGTTCTTTTTGTTGGTATGGGAAATCAGCCTATGAAGTCGATGGCCCAAATTTCAAATGTCAAGCTTGGGTTTACTGATATCAAGGGCATTTCTGTACTAGGCAGAGGTTGACCCAGTCGTTGACATCTGTAACATTAGCTTACAAACTTTTTACAGTCTTTGTGAAGTGTCGGCCACCATAACCCTGATTGTTGGATTTTCTTGGCAGTTGTGTCTGCTAGAAAATGTCCTCCCATAGGACCATAATGTGCTTCATACATAATATTATTTCTTTCATGTTCTAGTACACACCTTCTGAGGATGTCTTCCAAACCCATTTTATATAAGAATCCATTTAGGAGACTATATAGTGCAGCTCTTATGGCTAAGATTTGTCTCTTCTTCGTACTCATGCCTTCTAGTGCTTGTCCATCTTCTAAAAACTGAGCTATTTCCTCTAACTCTGCCGGGACTGCTTCTATTCGAAATAAATGTGCATTTGGTAAGTCGTCTTTGACTCCTGTCGGTTCCTCTCCTGTGTTGATTCGGGATAAGTGGTCAAGACCGACATTTAATTTTCCTGGTCTGACAATGACTTCAAATTCAAATTCTTGGAATAGAAGTAGCCATCGACAAATTCTCCCATGGTGTAAAGGCTTATTTACGAGATATTTTAGTGCTTGGTGGTCGGTATAAAAGATAAATGGATTAGCTAGTAGGTAGTGTCGATATTTTTGTAGTGCGAAGGCCATTCCTAATGCTTCTCTTTCTGTTGTCGAATCGTTTCTTTCTACTTTGTTTAAATTTCTGCTGCTGTAAACTATAGTGTAGTCCATTCCATCGTCTCCTGGTTGAGTTAGGATTGCTCCTATTGCCAGTCCTGATGCGTTGATGTGCACATGGAATTTAGTGGACTAGTTTGGAAACCTTAGGATGGGTGCTTCGACTAGCTTTATTTTTAGTTTTTCAAATGATATGTTGCATTCCTCTGTCCAGTCGAACTCCTTATTTTCTCTTAATAGTTCTTCCAGTGGGTAGGTCATATCTGAATAGTATCTTATGAATTTTCTGTAATATCCTGTATGACCAAGTAATACCCTGACTTGTTTCGGGTTCACTGGTGGTTTTAAGTGGAGGATAATTTTTATTTTTGTGAAGTCGACCTTAATGCCTTCTTTGCATACAATGTGTCATAACAATATCCTTATAGGGGTCAGAAATATGCACTTCTTGATGTTCAAATATAGCTGGATTTTTCGCCATCGTTCCAACATACGCCTTAACCATTTGCAGTGATCTTTTAACATAGAGTATATTGTCCAATCATCAAATTATACTGCCATTGTTAACAGACCCATTGTTTTGGAAATGGGTTTGTTAATGTAACTTTATTTAGCTCTCTGAAGTCGACACAAATTCTTATCTTGGTTGGACCATGTTTCTTTGGTTGAAGAACCATTGGACTTGCCCATTCTGATTGGTTAATAGGGTAGATAATACCTGCTGCAAGCATGTTATCAATCTCCTTTTTGACTATCTCTTTGTATTTATGAGTTAAATTATATGGTCTTTTCTTTACAGGTTGTATATTAGGTTTAATGTCGATCTTCAGTTCACCCATTTCATGGAATATACCTTTGAGATCTTTGTAATCTCTGGCAAATACATCCTAAAACTCTTTTAATAAGTTCACTATTTCTGTCGTTTGTTCTTCATTCCAGTAGTCTCCATTTTTTGCCATTTTTGGTCGGTCATCACTTAAGATGTCGAATTATTTAGTTTTGACTTTAGCATATAGCCATTCTAGTGCTTTGGATTCATTGATTGGTCGGATCCCTTCCTTAAAATGTGAAAATGTGGCAGGAAAATCTGCTGCATTCATTCGGTTGGTATCTTCTTTGTCGGTTGTCTCGACTTTGAGCATTGTGCGAATTGGTTTTGTTAGTTTGACATGGTTTGACTTCCATTTAAATCTTTTCCCTTCCAGATTTTCATTTTCCATCTGTAGTCTTGTTGACTGTGGTATTGTCCCGGTTTGTACATTATTGTAGTTTATTGTTGGTCGGTTGTATTTTAGGGTTTTGTTTTCTATTGGCTGTATAAATGCTTTGATCTATTTTGCTGTTTCAACCAAATTCTCATCTTGTGGTATAAAGTTGAAATATTTGATAAAATTCTCTTTGAGTTCATGCCATAGGAATGTTTCACCTCGAACTTCTTCCATTTTGTACCATTTGTTTGGTAATTCGGAGAGCGTTCATGGAAACAGGTGTGGCCATGTACGTTCATCTTTATACCCAAGTCTTTTCCATTATTTTTCACATGTCCTTATGTGGTCTTCTGGATCCTACCCTGGGATGAACATAGGTATTTGGGCTTGATTGGTTAAATTTTTTCCTCCAAATATTTCTATGAAGAAATTTGAAGCTATTGTCCATGTCTGCAGTCTTGATTGATGGGTATCCCACCATCTAGCAGCTTGTCCTGTAAAAGTTTCCACTAAGCTTTGTAGTCGACCGTGTTCACCAATGTTTCTGGATATCTTTTCTATATGCATGACTGGTGATTCTCTTTCTTTGTACCTTGGTATTTGTGTACTATTTATATTTGCTGGTTTTAGGGTAGGATATTCCCTAGGTTTTCTTTTCAAATATTTTTGGGATGATGGACACCAAGAAGCATTGTTGGACTAGTTTTTTCTACACTTTTTGAATAGTCCAGCAGCCTCTTGCTTGTGTTTTGTAGTTCTCGACTTCCCAATCATATAGTTCTACATCTGAATTGTATCCTACTGAATCTTGGTTGCCTAAGTAAAGTTCACCATAGACATTAGGTTCTGTGTAATCTTCATTATTTTGTATCTAATATAGTTGTTGGATGTCAAATTTTTCATCAATAGGTTATGTCCAAAGTTCTCCTTGGGATGGATGAATAGGTACAATGACCTTTTATCCATTTCCTTTTAGTTTTATTCTTTCTTTGTCTAAGGATATTGATGCTTTCATTTTTCTTCCCCAAGGTCGACCTACTTACGCTGGAAAGGAACTGGATCCTTCTCTAGGCTCAATAATTTCAAAGTTGACTTTGGTCGATATTCCTTTTATGGTCATGTCGACATCTATCCACACTCCGATAGGTTCAATTAGACCCTAGTCGGCTAATTTCAGGTATATTCCTGACTCGTATAGTCGAGGTCTACCCAATTTTTACCAAGTGTCTCAAGTAATAATATTTACCTATGACCTGAAATCGAGCATAACTTGTCGGACATGGTATCCTTCAATTTCTAGGTCGACAAGTGGGTCGGCATCTTTTTTGTCCTTTTGGTTTAGTCTACATATATTTTTTGTTTGTTTTTCTTTATTGTTGTTGTGCTTTATTTTATACAAGAGGTCAATGAATTGAGACACCATTTTATCAGTTTGTACTAGATGTATTAGTTTTTTAACTATGTTTTGTCGATGGTCGTCAGCTTCTTCTTGTTGGGCAAATTCTTGAAATATGTGTGTTGCATCTTTGTACAGTTGTTTTTGTTTATTTGGGTTAGGATAATCATTCTTTTCTTTTATTTTGCTTATTCGTGGATTATCATTCCCATTTTTTGTCCCTTGTCGGGTTACTATATGCATATTCTTTGTATTGATTATATCTTGTTTTTGCATGCATGATCATACATTAACATTTTTCTTCTTATTTATTTTATCAAGCATAGTAGGTAAATCCTCTAATGGGTGATCCCCTACTCCACAGCTAGTACACAATTTTAAGTCAGTTCTATCCTTGTATGGATAGTCTGCATATCGGTGTCCTTCTTTGTAACATGTGAAACATTGGATGGGCCGACGTGGTCGGTTGTCGCGATTACCAGAGAATCAACCTCGACCTCCATATCCTCCATGTCAGTTGCCGAATCGGCACTCATATTGACGGCCTTCATACCTTTGATTATTTTGATCATTTTGTGCATTGTTTCGTTGCTCATTGTTCTGCGTGACTGCGTTAGTCTGGTAGACTATGTGGTAGTTTTGTCGATTTTTTAGGTTTAGGTGGCAGTCGGTCGTGGCGTGATTCTTCATTTCACAGATAGAACACCAATATGCTTTACCATTTTTCATGTTAAACGGACAATCGTTTGTCATGTGTTCTCTGTGTTCTTGGCAGATGTCGCAACAACACTTTGTTTGCACAAATCGAACATCCTGTTGACAGTTATCTTTTGAATGTCCGACTGTTGAGCATTTCATGCACCAGATGTCCTGAATCTTAAGGTTTAGCTCTTTTAAATATTTCTGCATGATCTCGAGCTATTCTTCCAGTCTATTATCTGTGGGGAATGCTGGAAAGTCTTCATCCATCTCTACTTGTAGGGCTTTAGTAAGTGCATCTTCGTATGTTTTGAATGTCTCTAGACTTATGTGTTGACGAATTTTCTGAGATAGACCTATAAGAAACCACTGGATTAGCAGTTGCTCATCAATTACATAATCCAATTGGATGAGGAGGTATTTCCAGTGTTTGTCGTAGTCATGGACAGATTCTTCTGGTTTTTGTGATGTTGTTTTCAATTTCTTAGCTGCCAGATGTTTTGCATCTGAAGTTTTAAAGAATGACAAAAATTGCACTTTGACTTCTGCTTTAGTTGCTTGAGGGGTTCTTTCAGAAAAAAGGTCATATACCATGTTAATTCCCTTTTCCTCAAGGCACCAATGAACTACGCCATCTGTCTATCTTCATCTGTGACTTGGTTTGCCTCCCATGTCGACTCACAGACGAACCAATGTCATCTAGGATCCTCATCGCCCTCATATAGAGGAATAGGTGCTGACCCGTGACCCATGTCAGATTCGCTGTCGCTGTCTTCTTTAGGAGGTGGCGGTGGTGGGGGTAGTGAGATGTTTTACTTATTTCTTTGTGCAAAACTATTGTCGACAGAACTCTCGTTTCTATCGGTTTTTTCATTTGTCATTTCTTCTCTGACAAGCAGTTGGTCGGGGTTGACTTCTCTTGTCGATGTCCAACTGCAATTGTTTGTCTACAGGTCTGATTTTTTTGTATTCTCCAAAGCTGCATTTGGCAGGGGGGTGCTCTTGTTATAGCTGATTTTATCACTCCAGGTAAATCACACTTGTATGGCCTTTCCCCTGTCTCTTTGTAGACTCCTTAGACCCCTTGGACCATTTTTTGTCCTTTGTTGTTTCTTTGACCATCCCTAAAAACATGTGAAAATCCATATACACGACTTTTAAACCTCTAATCGCGTATATACGTGGGTTTGACCACTAAAATCGCGTACATCGGGATGTGTACAAAATCCAAATCCTTTTGGAGTTTTCCTTGACATGGATCCGACTCACTTGACTCCTTGCCTTCCATATGCCTTGAGATCGCTCGGATTCGACCTTTCATTACCCCTTTGAAAAGCTATATAAGGAAATATTTGGTACATTGAAGGCATAAGAGATAATTGAGAGAAAAGAAACTATAGTCCATTGTTGCTGAAACTTATGCTTGAGTCTGCATCCCTTTGTCCCTTGGAGCACTTTTGTGTTCTTCCCAAGCTTGCATTTTGCTTGTGAGCTTGCTATCAAGAGATGGAGGATTGAGGTGGTGGAGGCCCAAGTGGGGGATTCAATTTCTCCGATTCATAGACGTGCTAACAGAGGTTGTATTCATTGTAATCTATGATTTTATATTAATAGAAATATCTTTTCCTGTCCAATAATGTATGTTTGAATGAATATTTTATCCATGGGATGATTTCAAATGCTTATACATTGTTGATTATATATGCTAGAATAGATCTAACACCAATATATATAGTATGCTTGTATTGTTTACTTGTTGTTGAGGAAGTAATCTATCAATTCAAGCTGAAGTTGGAAATATCAACGGGGATCTACTTCAACCGTCCGGAATAAGGTACGAGGTCTAATCCTTTAGTATTAGATCTTTAATTTCTATTGCATATTGAAAAGGATTGATTTTTGGAGTCAAGCTGTCTGTTGTGGTACCCCAAGCCATAGGAATTTCTCTCCATAACAGAATTGGTGACTCCGCTGGGGAGTTCCTAGTAGTTGTCCTTTGGGGGTTTTCTATCGACATTCAATGACTTTGAATTGCTCTTTCTCTCTTGTTTCTGTATTGGGTCTGGGGGCATGTTTGCCTGGTAGTGTCTGATTGGTGTGAAGTTTGTCTCAGCTTGTCTATTTTCCTTGATTTTTATGTACCTTTCTTCCTGTACATGAGTTTTGAGGTCATAGTCGCGTATACACGTGGTTTTCTCTACCATTTCCGCGTATACACGCGGGTTTACTGCAAACAGTCGTGTATGCCCTTCGTTTTGACTTTTAGAGGAAGTTAAATGGTTGCTGGGTGAGTTTTGATGATTGCTAAGTCTCGTTTGATACTGCCAGAGTCTGTATACATCCCTGTTTCTGACCAGAGATGTTTTTTTTAGGGTAAATTTATTTTTTAAGAATGTTCTTGTCATTGCATTTTCAATTTTTTTTTTTGAGATTAGTGCATTAGATTTATTTTACCTTAGTGATTTGCTTAAGTGTTGCTTGAGTGTGCTTGCAGAGTCTGGGGGTTGTAGAATCATTCTTTTGCTTTTTATATCTCATTTTATTTCAAAAAATCCAAAAATATTTGCTTATCATCATGCATTGCATTTTCAATTTCGCATAGTACTTGTACTAGATTTGCTTTGGAGTATTAGTCAGGATTTCATATAGGAAAGTTTGCATTTATCATTTGAAGGAAATTGTGCATTTCACGTAGTAGCATACCGTGTTTTCATGGACACAATCCATTTGCATTGATTGTTAGGTGTGCATTTTACTTCATGTTGTGTCATAACACCATTAGTTGCACAGCCATATCCCTCTTTTGAGTAATAAAGCCAATTAAAATCAACGCTTAATTAAAATGAACTACACTATTTTATTTGATAGGGTTCACCAACAAGATTAGGTTTTAGGGTCTTGGAATAGTTCATTGTGAGTAAATTCTCCAAGACCACTAAACAACAACATGTATGTGTCTGTCTAGGTGAGTGTGTGAAATCCTTGGTATAATCAGTGTTTCTCGAGATCCTCCTCTCAAAAGGGAGTTAAGCACGAGGCAGTGTGAGCAGTTATTGATTGGGATGACCCCTAGTCATAACTGAGTAGCACTGGAGATATTTCCAGGATTGTATTCATATCTAGGGGCTCTTTCAATATTTTTGGGCTTTGCTACCCTGCCCATACGGTCAATCCCGCCTTCGATTGTCCGCCTGAGCATTGATTATATTGAGGTGACCTTAGTGGCCTTACCTAGGATATCGAGGGGGTACTTTGCAGGGGTTATTCTGCGGGTGTCCAAGCCAGGTTGGGGTCGGATAGCACAGTCGCTTTACACGTTGAAGCTGAGGGCCACAATAATTGGTTACGTACCTCCACTTGTTGTGTATGGGAGTCTCAAGCCTCTCCTAGGCAAGACATACCTGCTTCATTCAGGAACTCACTTATCCTACCCTTGATTGCTTGTATTTGGATTTATATTTTATTAGTGATTGCTTTGTGCATGATAGCTTGCCTAGGGTTTGTGTAGATAGAGAGTCTTTTATATTTTTTGAGTCATTATGGATTCGGGTGCGGCTCCTCGCTGTTCTCGTCATTTAGCAAGACTTCCGCCTTCTACATCTCCTCCTCCTTTGGGAGAGAGAAATAGACAGTACAGGTGGACTAATTCGTACATTGATTCACACACCATGGGAGACCATATTGAAGGTATTCCTGAACCACCTTCTCCCATTCATGTGGAATATGGGGAGTTTACTCCTAATTATGATCCTTCACCCGACTTGACTGAGTTAGGTCCTGTGATTTCTGAGATAGGAACCTTTCATGATAGACCTACTTACTCTAGGGTTGATTCCCCATTGACACATCACCGGTATGGAATGCCAGAGGATGATGAGACTCATTTCGAACCCGCAAGCACTAGTTATGGTAGTTATGGTATGTCTGGTTTTCCTACGCATGATTTGGCATTTCATGTCGAATCTGAGTTTGAACCTAGCACTATGCCTGGGGGCACTTTCATTCCTTACCATGCGGAGAGGTTTGGGAGCACTAGTCACATTGCACCTTCCATCTCGGTGGTGGAAGCTACATCACATATTCCTCCTAGGTCTAGGGTTAGTGATCCTATTAGGATACAAGATCTGAGACAAGTGACTATAGGGAATAGTACGTACTTAATTACACAGATCCCTTCGTCCTCTGTCCCTGGTTCTTCAAATGTTCACCCTCCAGCTCATTCATGTGGTCCTTCGGGCCGGAATGTTGCTACGAGTCAGGTCCATACTGCGGTTACTAGACCAATTGTGTCTCAGGCTTACATACCACCCGTTGCTTCGGGAGGTTATGTTCATACTTCCGAAGCGTATATCCCTACTTCTGGTATGTATATTCCTACTTTCGGAGTGTATATTCCTACTTACAGAGTGTCTCATGGGACATCGCATGCGATGACTTGTGGGCCTTATTATGGGATGCTGTATGGACAGGGTTCTTCACCTTATGGATGCGGGTATCAACAACCCACTTACTCTCCAAATTACGGCTTTCTAGCTTCGAATAGTCAGGGTACACCACACTATGGTGCTTCCATGCCACCCTATACGGGTCAAACGAGAGGAGGGCACTATGGCCAAGTCCATGGTGGTAATCAAACCTATGTGAATCAGAACTATCAGGGAGTGGTCCATCGACCTCATCATCCTAGGCTCCCTTTCCTCACAACGCTGAATCTTCCTGACTTGTCGAGATTGACGAACGATCCTGTAGCTCATGACCCGGCTTGGCCGGCTGTCCCTACTAAGCTTCCCTCGAACATACCCAAGTTCGAGGGAAAAATGGGAGAGGATCCAAGCGAGCATGTTACTACCTTTCACCTATGGTGATCTTCGAATTCCTTACATCAGGACTCAATCCATTTGAGACTATTTCAACACACCCTTACAGGGCCTGCCGCGAAATGGTATTTAGAGCTACCTAGGGGAGCATTCTCTTTGTTCGATGACCTAGCGATGACTTTTATTAACCACTTCCAGCTACCAGTGTGTTATGACATTGGTACTAAACTCTTGTCGACATTTCGACAGGATAAAGCCACACATATCTCGGACCATATCCAAGAGTGGCATAGACGAAAGAGGTTAATTAAAGCCTTTATACCGCTGGAATTCCTCCTCGAATGGTTCCTTAAGTCGTTATTGTTGTATATAGCGAAGGATGTTTCTACATCCAGAGTGAAAAATGAGGAACAAGCCATTTTTAGGGCATAGGAACTGGATTTGATCTATGCTCGGTACGGTTTGTTATATGAGATCATTCCCAATGCTCCGCGTTCTAGTTTCGACCCCAAAGTTAAACTTGGACCACATTCCGATGGAATTATGGGTTGTGCGAGTGCTAAACCTATGGATTCGGTTGCAAAACAAGTTAGTCAATTGTCACTCAACCAATCTGCTTCGGGACAAGCCACGGCTTCGTCTCAACCCGCCCAAACGACGAGTGTGCTTTTAGTACAATCGTCAGACCAGAAGGGTAACCAGCAGCTCGGACGGAATAAAAAGAAGGGTAATAATAATCGTAAGGGTGGGAATAGGAACGAAAATGCTAATAATAATGGAAAGAATGCCCATGATGCTGGGGGGTACAAGCAAGCTAAACGTAAGGTTAAGTTCCCTTGCAAGTTGTGTAAGGATGATCACCTCACTTACTTGTGCCCTCGTATCGATGAAGCCTCGATATTCTTAGCACAGGGCCCAGCTGTGTTGACTAACCCTTTACCTCACAATCAAAATATGAACTTGAGGACCCATGATTAGTCTGGTGGTGATCAAGATCCACAGGAGGGTAGTGGTCGTGGTTGCATTAACATGGTACGTGCTACAAAAGTTGTGACCTGTGCGAAGGAATATGGTTCGTCACAACCCAGCCCAGGAAAGGAACTTGATCCACCAGGGTCTCCTTTGCGTATTGTAAAACCTGTGGATAAACCTGAAGCTGCACCTCACATTCCTAAGGGAGTCCTTAAGCGTTCGGGGCACAATCCTAATGCCCGAGCTGCCTAGAACTATTCAGTTGTCAAGGATTTGGGCCACATTCCTTGTGCGATGTCTGCATTGGAAGTGCTTCATAGTTGTCCTTCGCAAAGGAAGGCTTTGCTTTCTGCCCTTGGTGTGAATGATGATAATTCTTCCTCCATGATTAAATTTGAAAACGCAGGACTTCAGCCTCACTTGCCTTACTATGTGTCTCTTTTGATTCATGTAGAATGTCTTAACATGACCGTCAAGTACATTGTGATTGATGAAGGAGCTGCTGCTTCTGTGATGTCTTTATCATGTTGGAAGGGTTTAGGTTCCCCTGAGTTGTCTAAGTCTGTGACCATGTTAACTGCGTTCGATGGGAGATCATTTAGGTCGCACGAGATTCTCCCTTCCCTTAAGGTCCGTTTGGGAGGGAAGACTGTTGCGATAGAAATCGAGGTGGTTGATGCACCCCTTGACTACAATCTCTTGCTGGGTAGGAATTGGATGTACAGTATGCAAGCCGTTGCTTCTTCCCTATTTTGCGTTGTATGCTTTCCATTTAACGGGAAGATAGTCACAATTGATCAAACAACATTCAAGAATCTGTCAGTTACTGCATCCTCGGGAGCTTCGATCCCGATTGTAGAGCACTCTCAACTGGTATCTGGGAGTGTGGGCGTGGGCATGTATCCATCCCTCATGGGAAGCTTTAGTTTCCCTGGACCTATCCTTATGATAGGGTCTAGTTCCGGTGAGGCTTCAACATCTATGAGATCGGTGTCTTCTTGCACGAGTCATATGGAAGATCCTTGGATTATTCCTACACCAAGCACTCTGAGTGAGCCCATCGTGATGGACATGCCGTTGCCTGTGACTATGGTAGCTTATCAAGCTAATCTTGAGTGTGTTGCAGAGCCCAATCCTTCCTCTTTGTAAATGGAGGAGGAGGACCCTTATGTGCTGCCGGAATGGGAAATGCAGTCTTCTCACATACACGACTGCCTTGATAGTGTTTTCCCTTCAAATGAAGTGATTATTGAGGCCATGTCAGGAGTTGAGCCACCATGGGAAGAACTCCATCATAGATCTTATTTTCTTCTCAAGCTTGACCGCTTGGAGCATGAGGACTTTAGGGTGGTTCTTAGTGAGAGATTTGGTAGTCCTATGGTTCCATTAAGCTCTCCTGGTCCGATGGCTGATGGAAACATGGAAAACATATCTTCAACGATTCCTATCAATATATCTCACGATCTTGGCAGGATAGAGAATGTCTATATTGGGGCAGAATGTTTCCATGCCGAGATTCCAGAATACACCGAGCTGTTTAATGAATTTTGTGATATCTTTGCTTGGTCTTATGATGAAATGCTAGGAATCGACCCTCATATTGTCGAACATGAGATTAAGACTTATCCCAACTCTAAGCCTATTCGACAACGCTTGCCTGTGGTGAATCCTATTAAAGCACCCGCGATTAAGGAAGAGATAGAGAAACTGTTGAAAGTTGGTTTTATCTATCCCGTTCCCTTGACGAAGTGGGTTTCAAACCCCGTTCCGGTTGACAAGAAGCAGGGAGTGATCCGCATATGTACTAATTTCCAGGATTTGAATCATGCCTATCCTAAGGAAAATTTCCCCTCACCATTTATTGATGAGAGTTTGGATGAGTGTGCGGGTAGCGAGGTTTTTTCCTTTATGGATGGCTTTTTCGGATATAATCAGATACAAATTAAAACTGAGGACCAACATAAGACTGCAATTATTTGTCCTTGGGGAAAGTTTGCATACCGAAAAATGCCTTTTGGCCTGAAGAACACCGGAGCTACTTTTCAACGGGTAATGACCTTGATCTTCCACGATCTCAAGTCAATTATCGAAGTATTTTTGGATGACCTTGCTGCTCATTCTCGTATGAGAATGCGTCATTCCTATCACTTGAGATTGGTATTCGAAAGATGGCACCATTATTTGGTTAATTTAAATCCTCATAAGTGCATCTTTTGTGTGAAGTCAGGTCGCTTATTAGGATTCATCATTTCTAAAGAGGGTATAAGAGTTGACCCTTTGAAGGTTGAGGCAATACTTCAGTTGTCTCCCCCAAAAAATATTTGTCATCTTCAATGTTTGCAAGGCATGCCAAAATTCTTACGGAGATTTGTTGTCAATTTTTCCAATTTGACTAGAGGCTTCATGTGTCTTTTGAAGAAGGACACCACCTTTTGTTGGGATGAGCGAGCCTAGGAGTCCTTTGATGCGTTCAAGCGAGCCCGAGCATCGGCCCCGGTGATTAGTCCCCCAGACTATAGCCACGATTTTCTACTTTATGTGGCCGTGTCCATAGAGACGATTGGGATGATTTTGGTTCAAGAGGATGAGGAGCTCCAAGAGCATGTCATATACTATCTGAGCTGGAACCTTATTGACGTAGAGATTCGTTATTCTCATGTTGATAAGCTTGCTTTAGCTACCGTACATGCGGTTCAATGGTTGAGACATTATATTCTCCTTCGCCAGACCTTGGTTTTAGCCCATGTCAATCCATTTCAATTCATCCTCACTCGAAGGATGATTGGGGGAAAATATAATAAATGGATTGTCATCCTGTAGGAATTCGATCTCGAGTTTGTTTCGGCAAAGTCGAAGAAATCGTTAATTTTTGTAGAGCTTATATTGGATTTTCCAAGTGAGGTCGAGGAGTTGGTTTGTGAAGATACGTTTGTCGATGAACACATCTTCTTAATCTCAACTTTAGACCCATGGTATGGGGATATCATTATATATTTACAAACATTGAAGGCCCCTACTCACCTCTCACGGGATGAACGACGACGATTACGTCATGTGTCTAATAATTACATCATAGTGGATAACACTTTGTACCGCCGTGGGGTAGATTCCATTTTACGACGTTGTTTAACTCATGAAGAGGCTGAGGTAGTGCTGAATGATTGCCATGGAGGGGCGTGTGGTGGTAATTTATCTAGGATTTCTACAGCCCAAAAAATATTAAGAGCGGGTTATTTCTAGTTGTCGATCTTTAAAGATTGTGTTGATGCGGTCAAGAGGTGCCACCCTTTCCAGGTGTTTCCACGTAATATGCACTCGAAACCTGCTCCATTACATCCCATCATCACCGTCGGTCCCTTCACTAAGTGGGGGATTGATTTTATGGATTGCAACCCAGCTTCAGCTGAGGTCATCATCATATCATAGTGGCTGTTGATTACTTCACGAAATGGGTTGAGGCTATGCCTACAGTTAAATCCGATGGTGAGACAGCCGCACACTTTGTATTCAACCAGATTATTACTCGGTTTGGGATTCTGAAAGAGCTTGTCACTGACCATGGCTCACACTTTCAGAATTGTATGATGGAAGAGTTGGCATCCAAGCTAGGGTAAAAACAAGATAATTCCTTCTCTTATTACCCTCAAGTGAATGGACAGGTAGAAGCAGTGAATAAATCACTCAAGTCTATTCCCCAACGAACCATTGCACAGAGTAAGAATAATTGGCACATTATGTTATATCCTGCTTTGTGGGCGTATAGAACCGCTATTAAGACTGCCATGGGTTTTTCTCCATACCAACTTGTACATGGAGTGGAGTTGATATTGCTGGTTGAATGCGAGATTCCTTCTTTGAAGCTAGCTGTAGAACTCTTACCAGACACTTCACCATTAGAGGAGTGTTTGGTCCACCTTGAGCAGCTTGATGAGCAGTGTCGAGATGCCCTGGTGGCTCTAGAAGTAAATAAACGTCGCGTAAAGGTCCAATACGATAAGTCTATCCGTCTAAGGAGGTTTAGTGAGGGAGACTTGGTCCTTTTGTGGGATCAACTGAAGGAACCCTTGGGGGCAGGAAAGTTTAACCCCATGTGGCATGGTCCTTACGTCGTCAAATGTGTGTTAGAGAAGGGAGCTTATGAGTTAGTGGATTATGAAGGAACAGCCTTGGCGGAGCCTAGAAATGGGCTCTATCTCAAGAAGTACTATGCATGATTTTCAGCCAAGGCTGGTTATTGTATATTATTGTACAATTTTGCATCGTTAGGTATTTTTCTTATCATGATCGGGTTTGTGATTAGTTTCCGTTTCTTTTGGCAGATGTCAATGGAATCTTCCACATACATAGGATTCGCTGATGGTGCGAGCCGTCACACTCAACACTCAACCAGTGCTGCTTGGGTGATTTATACTCCTATGGGTCAGGTACTGTCTTCAGGAGGCGTATGTTTGAGGCCATATTCAAACAATGTGGCTGAATATAGTGCCGTTATTGAGCTTTTATGGGATGCCATTTCACATGGCGTTCTTTGTCTTAAGGTACGTCTTGATTCAGAGTTAGTAGTGTCACAGCTTAATGGTTTGTACCATGTTAGAGATTCGACGTTATTAAGAATATTCTTACGTGTGAGATTATTAGAACGACAATTTGACAATATAACATACATACATATTCCAAGAATTAATAATCAAATTGCTGACTCATATAGTAACTACGTGTTAGATTGGCATTTTTTTCATACACAATAAATTCATCACAAACACAAATTTTTACACATGTAAATAAATAAACCGATCACCATAATTTTTTTTTTATAACATCCAGAATGTGGTAATACATAGTGTCATGATACAAAAATGGGGCTCTCGAGCCACCAAAATATAATACACGGTAATATAAAATGTGTCACTCCCAGGTCTCTAAGCCTATGGAGGAGGAGGGGGGTTGTGATCATGGAAGGTCAATACGGCTCTAGCTAGCCGACGGAATAATCGCACCCATGCTCATGGCACACCCACCACCTGGCGCTGCATAGCCTCAGGAAAGTCCTTAACTTGCGCCATGGGAACTCTATGTGTCATCCTAACAAAGTTGGTATGAATGCTCTGGAGTGTCCGCTTCGCATCCACACTCATGATATCATCTCCTCTTCCCCTTCGTCTGTGATGAGGGAAGCCTTCAGGCCACCGTGGTCCCACATCTGCATACAAATGGTAGATGTCACTATGTATTGTCACACAAAAATATGTCTTTTGATTCCATATAATCAGAAAACACAAAAAATTAAATAACTCAAAAATTTAAGGAGAGGGTCGAGATTCGTTACCTATGTCACTGTATGCCAATCCTGGTGGTAGCGGCATGTCCGAGTCCCCCCAAAAATCTATCCCCGCATAGGGGTAGTCATCGATGGAAAATATCTGTCATCACCACCATGGAAAGAAATCAGCTGGATAGGGGTTGGCCACCCTACCTCCCCCCAGTTTGTGCATCACATCTGCTCAACGTTGTTGGGCCGGATCTTGAACCCCGTGAAGAGGAACGTCAACTCTGGGGCTCAATCATGGAATACGCTCGAAGAAAAACGTGCTCAATATGCTACTGAACCTGAAGTTCTGCACTCTGCCCACCTTACACTCACTGAGCTGATGTTTCATGTTGCTCAGTAGTGTAGTGCTCTAGTCATAGACCGTGGGTCTCATGCACTCCACTGCATAGAACATCAGAGGCCGTGAGGCCTGGTGGAGTGAAGCCAAGCCTGCTATCCTACCCAATGTCAATAGAATGGCCTTTAGGCTCAACACCTATATAGAGTTGGTTGGGACCTGACTCCCCACCTTGTCTGTGTCTGGATAGTAGTACACTGTAATGTACTCATCGATAGTCAAGCCACCTACGGGCCCACTGCGAGAACGAAGGTTCACTACTTCCCCCCGTCGGGAAAGTCCAATAATAAAGTATATGTCCTCCACCTCTATGGTGAGGGACATTCCATCTATCTGGAAGGACTCAGATTCTGGATCCCAGTAATCCACCGACATCTGCAATAGTCTTGGTTTGGCCCTCAAGCCACCAAGACACCAAAACTTGTAGAGTCCACATGCACGTAGAGCTTGTTGAGCCATTAAATCGGCCCTTACTGCGTCCTCTACATCACCATGTTCATGCTCTCTCCATTATAGGACCATCCTGCACAAAAAAATTGCAACTTTGCCCATTAGATTACTTAAAAAATCACATGTGTGGCTGTTTTCCAAATAGTCGCGTATGTATGCGGGTTTGGGGGCATTTTCCGCGTATAGCCAGCCTTATACGCGGAAAAACCCTCGATTTTCGCATGGGCCACAACGCCCTTTTTAGATTGTCCTAGAAACCTCAAATGACCATGGAATTTGATAAAAAAATGCATTGAAATGGAAGAAAAGAGCATGGGTAAGTACCTGGAAGAAACGGTACTGGATTCAGCCGGTTGGATCTCCTAGAATTCGTTGTTGAAAATCTGAGCTCATTTGGGAGACCTTTTTGAGTGTTGTTTTATCCGTTGGATTGACCCATTCATACCAATCTCAGGTATCATGTCTAAACTGGCATATAGGTTAGGTTTCATCACCGTCTGCATTTTGCATGACCTTATGACCGTTTCATCATAGCCTTAGGTACGAACCCACTCTATTATGTCATGGAACCTTCTTGCTATTTTAGAAGTGGCACGATATGAGTGTTAGAGCTTGACCTTACATGGGTACCCTAGTTAGCACCTTATTTGCATTTGGTGCCCATGCTGACGTTTTGTCCTTTAGGGTGTGGGAGTCCGTTGTATAGTATTGCCATGACATTTCGCAAGAGCCTCATACTCCTCTTGATCTTTGGCTGGCCTATTTCCCCCAGGACTCCCGCATGTCAAGTTGTAATTGCATTTTCATGAGATTTTCTTGCCTTATTGAGCTTTATTCCATCTTCCCTGACATTGCGTTTCAGACATATAGCCCGAGCTTGTCTCATGTCTAGCCATGCAGAGCCATTGTATATATCCTTTACAACTTGATTCCCTTTTTACTGGGAGGGGATTTTCCCTCGAGTGTCGATATCCTACACATGTGTCCTTGCATTGAGCATAGGTATGTTCCACTTCTTGTAACTAGTTTGTTTTCCCCTATGACACTCGTCTCCTCCTAGTCTGTAACTATAAAGCAGTTTTATTCTTTTTCAAGCTTTTTAAATATTTGAAAAAGTCCAAAAAAATCAAAAAACCAAAAATCTGGACAAGGAAAGATGTTATCTTTGGCAACTGTCGAGTCGTGTCACCTTCGAATAGAGAACTATATATTACATCCATTGGTTGGGTTTATAGTTTGACTTTAGGAGATGTACTTATTTATCTGAGTTTATCTCCATCGACTGGTTAAGCTTCCAGTCCCCATGGAGCCTCTGTCGATGCGTCCTGTGTAGCAGAGATGTCCCAGTTTGTATATCAAGTCTATGATGCCTTTATTAAGTCACCATACACTGTTATGCTCTTGTTCGAAGGAATTTGATACCTGAGTCGGCCATTCCTCAGTTATCTTGACTTTGCATGTTGGCCATTCCCGATATAGTTACTGGTTTATGCACCTTATGATCGAGACCTTCCACATTATACAACTTTGCTGAGTACCTCATGTTGGATGATGGGGGATGCCTTAATGCCCTCCTTCCAGCGGAATTCATCCCATCGACTTCAGATCATTTATTCTGGGATTGGAATCTAGAGTCATTTTGAGTGCCTTGAGACTTGCAGTCATCGGTGGAAGGTTCTCTCGCCATCGATAGTCTTTGGGAATACATCAATGTCCCCTGATGGATGGATCCTCTCAAGTGTTCGACCTCAACACATTTATTCACACTTGTTAGTTTGCACTCTAGTACCTTGATTCCCATTTTCATTATTGGTGGGTGATCTCGCGTCTGTTAACGGTATACATCAATGACCAGTAATCAGACGATGGACTACTATGTTCGACCTCGACACCTCTATTCACATAGTAGGACATATACTCGTAGAGGTTTGTGTAAAAGACCTTCCAGATTGGTGGAATCTCTTATATGCTACCTCCTTGATCGTGCCAGTGTTCATGAGATTTCACCTCTCGTGACTTGATTCTAGTATATGTCAGACATCTTCAGCCATGATGGAGATCTTGATCCATTATATATCTTCAACCATTATGGAGATCATGGTCCTTCATATATCTTCATCATGGATATTCCGATCTATGTATATTGTACGTGGCGATGACCACTTATGTGATATCTTGTATCATGCCTATTCATGGCCATTGTACTTTTATGTATTCGGGACTGCTATATGTATGTGTAGAGTTGTATCATTGTACTATGCTGATTGGGTGGCTGGTATTCCATTTGGAATCCTTCATTACTCC
>LPNX011136112.1:2525-26772 GCA_001517045.1 Pseudotsuga menziesii | reverse complement strand
AAATAGTAAAAATTCGTGCAGCTTTTAATTGAGATA
The DNA here is from genome assembly GCA_001517045.1 of Pseudotsuga menziesii. Taxonomy (NCBI): domain Eukaryota; kingdom Viridiplantae; phylum Streptophyta; class Pinopsida; order Pinales; family Pinaceae; genus Pseudotsuga; species Pseudotsuga menziesii. The sequence continues at coordinate 26,736 of LPNX011136112.1, read as the reverse complement.
TGTTTTCTCCTGAAGATGGACTCAACTATGCAGTCCGAAACGCGTCGAGAACTAAAACTCTACATAGGTATCCAATCCCCCTTGAAGATAACTGCAACCTGTGAATGCTTTATATTAGTTTAGCTAGGAAGGAGATTACAAAAATAATAACAATGCCTAGTAGAATGAGTTGTGTACTAGTTTAGCTAGGAAGGAGATTGCAAAAATAAGAACAATGCCTAGTAGAATGAGTTGTGTAGATAACCCTTGAGCTCTCTCATCGAGAGGTTTTTGTCCCCTTTTGAAAATTTCTCTCTAATCTTGGTTATATAGAAGAAACACTCTCCTTAGTGAAGGAAGAAATGATTAATGCTAACATTAGTGAAGAACAATATTTAATGCCAAAATCGATGAAGCACTATGCTATATAGTTTCAATCCATGTGTATTTAAGTTATGTGACTTACCCATCCCATATAGTTTAGTCTATAATAATGAGTATATGCATTTTGGATTCCTAACTTTAAGAATTATTATGCCCTAACCAATTTTAATTTTTGGAGTAATAACCTTTAGGGACTGTAATTGGCCTCAATATCACGCTAAAGTTTGTTGGGTTAGCTATTTAATTGAAAGGAAAGAAAATCCATTAATTAAAAACCACATAGTGTTAAAAGGTGCTTAATGCTGAAGTTTTGTTCCCTTCCAACAAAAAATTCTGACTTTAGGATGCATATATTTGGTTTTACATGGTATGGAAAATCTAGATATTTGTAAAAAAAAAATGGAGATATTACATTTCCCTTAATTTATTTGGCATGTGGTTGTAAAACAAACAAGTCAATTTGGCATGCGGTTTTAAAAAAAACAAGTCAATATCCATGCAACTATGATAAAATCAAAATCGATAAACATGGAGCATGTCATCTTTGATAGGGTGAAATTTGATCAAATAGGGAAATGGATATTTTGGATTTTCTCTAGAACAAAACCAGTTCTTCACCTAAAAACCCTAGATGGGGACATTTAATCTATAAAAGGCCTCTTCTTCTCTAGGATAACCTCAAGGACATTGTAAGGTTATGCTACTAGATCTTCTCTTCTCATGTTATAGTGCCCCATCTTGCACTTGTCTTCTACATTTCCCATTGCTTATGTGAATATTGGGAAGAGAGTTGATCTAGATTGGATTGACAATGAAATGTAATAACATGCAATATTGTAAAGAGACAGAAATATAATGCTTGAATGAAGAGTATTATAGTAAAAACCACTCTATTATGGAATTGAATGGTGAAAAACACTTTAATGTACAAAGGAATACAAAATGGTTAGACTAGCAGTAGTTTATCTTTGAGAAAAAATGTGATGGATATGCTCATTTGTAAAAAGGACATAAAATAGGATAGAACTACATTTTATAATAATACAATGATTATAGATATTTAAATAAACAATTCTATCTCTAGTATCATGTATGGATAATCTCCCAAGGCGACAATAACAATACAAACACTAGATTAATAAACGACACAAAAATTTCACATATACATGATTTTCCTAAAAAACCATCACAAAATTTAGGTAGAGAATCGATACATAGAACCTCATATTTGAAGGACTTGATGTCATATTGTTGGTGTTCTTGTTAAGTTATGTGAATGTTTTATCCTTGGCTTAGACAAATGATGGTTTATGGTCATGATGCAACAATGTTGGAGCTTCATATTCTTGATGACCTATATAGATATTGGGTTCTTCTTTCCATTTGCATTAATAATGAAAAGTAATGATGTCCCCTCGCCCACATATTTGGGTGGAAGAGGTGCTCACCTTCCTCGAGATCACTCAATTTATTTTGTTAGACCTGTACATTGGAAATTCTAACATTGGATTTCATGTCAATGATCCATTTTTTTCTATCAATTGAGCCATGTGGAATCTAAGAAGAATCAAAGTCTAAGACTTTCAACTTGGTTGATAAACATAATCTAGTGTGACAATTGTCATTGTTGCACAAAGGAATTTTGTGGTGGTCACAAGATACTTTCTTGTGGCCTTTTTCAACTTATTGTTCCTTTTGTTTGAATTTAGATTTAACTAGTTTCCTAGAGTTGGGTATCTTTACTATGTATGTGTTCTTAGAGTTAGGGATGCCTTTATCCTTCTTGTAATGACACTAATTTGGTCCCCAAACTCTTTTTACTCTTTTCCTACTTTTTTCAATCTAATTAGACAACATTACAATAAGTCAATTTTATTGAAAGGATGTCCAAAAAATCCATTTCTATTTAGATGTATATGTGTAGTTCATTGTGGTAATCTAAAACCAAGTGCTACTTAAACTCATGAATACTTATTTTTGTATGTAGGGTATGAGATGCAATGGTGTAATCAGAAACAATTTGGTATTTACCTTGGCACAAGGTTGTCCATCTCTTGTTATGGTCTTACTAATTTCCAACAAGTAAATGTTCATCCTTGAGGGAATGAATTCCCCCACGTGGGATCTATGGAATATAATTTAAAATCATCGCCTACATGTTGCATGTAGTTACTATCCCACCAATCATTCACATGGGGAAAGGATTTTAGGAGTACAAAAGTATATTTCTAACTAAATTCGAAATTGTGAAAAGAGAAATAACCCTATGGAAAAGTTAGTCACCTCTCCAAAGTTTCTCTTTTATCTTTCCTTCATATAGAGGGATATAAAATTACTTGTAACTTGAAGGGTGATGTTACTTTGAAATGGTTATTTTTACAAGGAGCATTCATCTACATTTGGAATCATCAAAGGATCTAGGTGAAATATTCCATCGTGTGTTAATCTATCAAGGGATCAACTGAGAAACATATTGATATAATCTCTTTCTTTTTTTTCTTTCTTTTTGTATACCATGAAAGGAACATTGGATTTGTGAGGGATTCTCTTCACCAGGGTTGAATAATTTAAGGCCCAAATCTAGTTACTTTTTCCTCACTATGGACATGGAACAACATAACACACTGTTTTGATACCATTGGTATGGATTGGATTGAGAATTAAATGAAAAATCATGCAATATTGTAGAGAATATTCCCTGGATGTGGGTGAGAAGAATGTAAGTGGAAACCTGGCAGGTGGGTACCATGTAGATTTTGGACTCACACGTATCGTCGGTGACGATTCATGATCGCAGGTTGTTTAAAGGGTGGTGGATTGGGTTGGTGCATGTATTTAAATGACATAGCATGGAAATGTGAGATGGTGGTTCAATTTTTAGTGTTGGCCAAAATAAGAGGTACGAGAAATGGAGGGTCATGGATAAAGGCACTCATGAAGGTTGGTGTGGAGAATTTTAGAATGAAGGGCTTGTTGAGGCTTGGAAAATCGCAGGTAACAATAGTAGGGATTCTCCCCAATAAGCGTTCCCAATTAGATTGTTATTGTTTGGTATGGGGAATCCATCCGGTTTACGGTCCAGCTACCATAGGTCAAGTAACGGTTAAAGCTTATTTTACTGGTTGTGGCCTGGTTCAATGCTTAATTGTATTTTTTAGTTTTATGTTTAGGTATGATATGCAAGTGCCTAACTAAATGCAGTCGATAGAAATAATGAAGAGTGTCACAATGTGATGCGCAGGTTCTTACCTCTCGTCTTACCTCTTTCGCTTCTAAATCATAAACAAAGAAAACTAACTAAGACTATCTAACCTATCCCTAGGGAGAAATACTGTAATTAATAATCAGTAATGTATTGTATAACATGCATTTAGAATACTATAGATAGCAGTTAATATTTTTAAATACATGAATATAAATAGACAGATAAACAAAGAGATAGCTCATTGTTAATTAAAACATTAATTACTCAGATATGATTGTGGAAATTTCACATAAATAAACAGGAGCACATTCATAACATGAAAGAATTCATAAGTTAGAACGATCTCATAGTTCATAGAAACAAGCTGAAACAGAATTAGTTCACATCCAACCAATCCATGTCAAACATTTAAAACCCCACAGTGCTTTCTCTAGTCGAAAATATAACTCTTTATTATAAGATGAAATAGTTCTTCTTATAATAACATTGCACAAAGATAGTCTGAAAAAAGGTCCTTCAATACATAAAGCTTGCCTATATTTATACAAAAGAAAAAACTCTTGAGTTGCCCTCGTTGCCTTTTGGGCTTCCCCTAACCTTTCCTTTACAAAATTTTATCCTTTAGCTTATGGGCTTAGAATACAATATATTACATCATTAATGAAATGTTCTAAATAGTCCAACTAAGATGGCTCAGGTTGCTCATTCGTAAATTTCCTCCATGCATTGGCATCTGCTGCTATGTTTTCAAAACCAGAAGGTTCTAGAAGCCTGATAGTAATTTCATGCTTAGCATCTTGAGGTTTTATACCCACCACTCTTGCCGAAATTAGGTGAAGTTGGTCTTCCAGTAAGTGACTGCTAACAACTGCATGTGCTATTTCAGTTTTAAGCACCTCTTCATCTAATTTCTTCACTAGCTGAATGTCATGTTCGTCTTCGCAGCATTGTTCCTGTAATTACTTAAAAAATATTTCATGATCTGGCAGCATCTCTAATCTCTTGCTAGCAGTGATATGACACTGATTGTAAGTTAGGAGGACTCTTCTGCAGAATTTTGCATAGACACTCTTTGTCTTCCTCACTGTCTTTACTAGCTCTTCTGCTGCTTTGCTAGAAAACTCGGTCAGCTCATACTCCAGCTTTATCGTTTCCAGGTCTTTGGGAGGTACATCTGTGGGAGGATCCTTACTTGTCTACACCCATGTCATTATTCCCTATAGAGTTTATAAGATTTCCCATGTCCTGTCCAAGAAATATGAAGCTGTATTTATAATTTCCTCCAATCTTATTTCTATATGTCGAACCTTAAAGCTCTCCTCCACCATCTGAAGTTGCATTTGATGGATCTTATTCCTGAGCACGAGAGCATGCTTTTTTAAAGGTTCAACACCGGCTTCCTGCTCCATAGCTGTCTTCAATGAAAATTCTAGTGAATTCTTTTGGTCTTCCAAGGCTACTATCTGAGTTTCATACAACTTGTATTTCCCTTACACAGTGGTTCTTTGTACTTCCAGTTCTATCACTTTATCTTCTAACTTCCCCTTTTCCTTATTCATATCTTCAACTAATAGCCTCAGAGTATCTCTTTCGGCTTCCAAAACCTGATATCCTTGCTGTAGTTTCCCAAAATCTGCTAAGGTGGCCTGGGATTCTTTGTCTATATTGCCTGCAAATAGCACCAAATCATCTTTATCTGCATGTAGAGTCTGACACTCTGCCTTGGATAGCTCAACTTCACTGATCATATATTCATATTTTCTCTTCGAGTTCTAACTTTCACTTCTCCCTTTTTAAGGCCTCTTTTAACTTTGCGACCTTCTTCTGGGACTGCTCGACATCCGTCATTATTCTGTCCACATTATCTTCAGTGGCTAAGGATAGGGCTACCCCAGATTTTTCCATTAATCACGGATTTTTGTGTGTACCGTGAACCATTGTCTTATCAGTCACCATCACTTTTTTTTTTTGGGTACTGGGGGAATCGGTAACTGCACAGTTTTGGTACTCGCGTGACACGGGGTCCATTCCTGTCGGATGCCACTATAACCCCAGGTACGTCCACACAACCCGCAAGCATGGTGCACGGATAAGTCGGGGTGAGATTTGAACTTGAGACCTCCTTTACAAAATTCCTTCATTTACACGGCACTTGCCAGTCAGTCTACACCCCTGCGGGCTTAGTCACCATCACTCTTGGTCTACCTCCAGTGTTCACCTTTTTCTTTGTTCTTTTAACAACCCTCTTTTTTACCTTGTCATAGTAAATGGTGTTCAAATAGGGCACTTCTTCTCCTTCTATAGGAATAAAGGGAATTAGTTCAATTCCAGATACTGTCAAAGGATTTTCTCTTGTTGTACTACTAGATGGAACAATAGGTTCGAATGGATCAGCATCAGACTAAGTCTGTCCTTGATCGGTAGGGTCTTGTTCTTCTTGTGTCTCTTCTCTCGATTCTTCCACTTCCTTTTCTACTTTATCTTTTTCCTTATTAGCATCTTCTAATCTCATTCCTTCACTTTCTTTTTGCCTTCTCTATATTTCTTCTTCCTCCTTTATTTTCTTTTCTTCTTCTATCTTCTTTGCCGCCTCTTCAGCTGTCCTTTTATTTTCTTCTTCTTCAGCTCAAAACCAGTTCTCTGCTTCTTGTGCTAACCTGTGAGCTTCTTCTTGCCTTTTATTGGCTACCTCTTCTTCCTACATTTTGAGTTTATCAGCAGATTTGCCCTTTCCACCCACAATAGCTATCTTTTGTTTGAATCTTTTCCTTAAAGCTTTCATTTTTTTAGCATTTCGGAAGATCTCTTCATATTTATCCCAGAAATTTGTATACTCGAATTGTACTCCAGCTACTGTGCAATAATCAACAACTTTATCCTCAGAGTCATTCCTATGGAAATTCATTTCACTGAAGTGAAAATACTCTAACTCCTTAACAAACTCCGTTGCAAATTTTACCCTGGAAAATTTGTAACTTCCTACAAAAAAGCGGACTGCAGGATATACTACCTTCTCCTACTCAGAAAGGAAATTTCCTACCCCATCAATGTACAACTGTCTCACAGCCTCTTTATGGGTCACATAGTTTGTAGCATACTTCGGTAGAAGGGAAGGGGCCCTTGAACCATTGTACTTTCTTAAATATAAACCTTCTTCTTTCAAATAATAGTTTTTGTATTTTTGCACAACTTCCAACGCTTCTTCTGACATACAATTACATCCGACCAAGAAAATTAATGTATACAATGGCATAATGAAATTATCACAAATATCCTTGTAATGGATATAATATTTGTGAGCCCTGAATAATTTATAAGCAGCATACACAGGGGCCCGGTGTTTATCGCATTGGCACTTTAATGCTGGGAAAGGCTGAGTACATAAAATGCAATCAATCAATATCAAACTCATGTAAAATTATGTCTTCTTATGGGACACTCCTCCCAATGTTGCACTTATACAAGCTGACAGGATGTTGGACACTATATTGTACCTTGGGTAGAAACAAAAAATATCACTGGTACCCAACCTATTTTAAAGCTTTTTCAATTAGCCCTCCCAAAAATTCTGTTTAGCATCAAAGTAATGAACTTGTATGGAGTGCAGAGGGTTGATGTTTCGTACTCTCGAGAAGGCCTCGTACGAAAGTTTTTACCTGGGATCATCATCTTTTTAACTATTTCCACCATATCTATATTGATCTCCTTTAACTAACTTCCAGGCAAATAGGTTTGTGGTGTTGGTAAATTATAAGCCATAGACACATAGGCTGGGCTATATGCAGCATAACCCTACCTCTCGGTGTTGGCCAGTATCATCCTTGTTACATCTTCCCTAGGAAGAATCCACCCTATCACCTATGAACATGGGAAAATTTCAGGTCTAGTAGCCACTTTCATAATGGATGATCTCTCAATATTTGCATATATAGGCATATCTTCAAACCCAACTTCTAGAACACTCTGGTTTGAAATCATTCTGTATGCCTCTCCTCATTTATACTCCGGCTCAACTCTAGTAGTGGCTTTAGTATCTTCATAAATAAGCTCAAATTTGGTTACTATCTCTACTTCTGGTTCTTCCTCAGCTGCTTGGGCCTTCTTCCTCTGCTTTCACGACATATTGCTGTGCTTATAATTATCCTGTAACAATCATGCAACATGATTTTAGTCTATTTACTCCTAGCAAGCTATGTATTGCAAACAACAATAAAAACAATCAGAATATTACCATTCCATAAATATGCATGCTGAAAAACTTCTTTCATCAAATAAAAAAGGCTTTAGAACGAGAAGCAACATCAAGAAACCGACAAAACCTATCTGCCCTAGCCTGCAAAAAGCTCTGTTAGGGAAACCTATAAATATTCACAACCACCTTGCTACTTTGGGTAGAAAACCTGACTGAGGAAAAAGCATAAATCCAGAAACTGTAGACTGCTAAAAAAGCCCCAAAACCCTTGATCATCTGTGCACCCGTCCTACATCCCACAAGAATACATCGTCTCTTAAGACATGGCCACACAGACTAGGGTTTAAAATGACACAAGAATAAAATGGGCAGTGCAGATGATGAATGCTCATCCGCACCCTGCCCTTACTTCCCAAACAAATTTCAAAGGTGCACTCATGTCCACACAGAGACTGTGCAAGAAAAATAACCGAAGAAATGAAAATATGCTCACAAATAAACAGGTTGAACCTTAAGTAAAAAGAAACCACCGCTATTCAAAACAAAAAACCCTCGTAGAAAAATAGCTAACCTCATCATTACATGCGATCGAAAACAAACAATAATGCTGGGCATGTAAAAAATGAGCGAATCCTACCTGGATACGATGTGGCGGGTGACCTGGACAGGCAACAATCTTTGCTGGTGAAATATTCATACAGGTGAACCGACAGTTGTGCGAACTCCACTAGATAACCCTCACGGTGATAATGACACCTCATACAAACGTTATGGTTTTATAAGCCCGACTGGGAGTAGTCAATTAACGTGGCGAGAAAGAAAATTAACCCAATGCCGGAGTCATAACCTTGTGGAAATCTTTAATATCGGATCGACTCAGCTCTTTCTACCGGGTACATTGGATGGGAGAAACACATCAGAATACGGAAGTACTAACCTATCTCGGTATCGGCGATAACATCGTGAAGTTGCGGATATATTCAAGACTAGATCTCCGCAACGTCGGCCGGCAAAACCACTAAACTTTCAACTCATGCCCATATACATAGCCGACGGTGAGATCATTTCACCAACTTAATCGGATATCGGAGAAATATAGTCAAACAAAGACCCGACTCATCGGAGATTCTTCATACTAGACTTCCGAAAAATCGGCACTGTCTCCGTGACCATAGACGAAACGACTTCTGATACATCAGATAAAGCTTTGGAAGGCTCCCAATGGGCGTACCAGAATAGTAGTCAACTGTGCATTTGATGCATCGGAAAGCTAGTCGACTAGGCATCTGATATAAATAGACAAAAACTCAAAACTTTCAAAACAATAAGCCACAGGAAAACTTTGGTAAAATCGTGAAAATCCTTAAACCATCTAAACACTAAAAGAATAAGGGGGGACCCTAAAAATAATTTTTTTCAGGGAAAATAGTTTTTAGCTGCAATAGGGATAGATAAGGAATGTCCCATTTCCCATTATAGAAGTTCATGGTGCTAGATACGATATATACCCTAGAATTTGTATTGCTCTTTATAACAATTATAGGGTGGTAGTAATTGGGCTCGTGGATGAATTGATTAGTTTCCTAATTATAATTGAGTGTAACATAATGCAGTCTAATTTTCATGTGGGGTGGAGAATGGAACCTAGGGGGAAGAGAGGAAAATATAAGAATTAGAGGAGGAGGTGGGCAAGCCATGAAAAGATTAGAGCGGTGTAGTCAACATGTATTTACCGCATGTTAATTCCGTCATCAATTTGTGCAGATTTGGAAAAATGGAGGATGGGGTATGGCATGAGGTGTTAGAGAATTTTCCCTCCCTAGAATCTGTAGTGCTAGAGAGATGGATTCAATACCCAGGCGCTCTTTAAGGTCCAGACAAGGTATGTACGAGAAAATTGTTACCCTAAACTGGGTTATTAAGGGTCTCATTAGTTGTGTTTTGCTGGAGCATGAGGAGAAGTAGGGGAATGAGGTCTCGATGGCCTTTTGGAAAGAATTATACCCAGACACCAGCCTCATGCAAATGAAAATTGATGTTGTTGGGCATGCATTGGGTTTACTATTTCTTCAGCAAATGGGTTTATTAGCTCCTAGTTCAGGGGAGGCGATGGATGATGGTATCCAAAGCACTAATGGATCGCATGGAAAGGGGGCAGGATCTCCTCCATCAATGTAGAAGAAGGTGCATTAGAACTGCTTTTTTAGTCTTGTGTTTTTTGTTTTGCTATTATCGAATGTATGGTCAATGTTGTGGGTGTGAAAGACTGGCCAAATCAATTTGTGGTAGGATGGAGGGATTTTGTGGTGCAATTGATAGTGTTTTGTTCAATAGTAGATGCTATTGTGCTTTAATGGGTGACTTGTAGGTAGTTTTTATGCTTTGTTTTCTCCTTTGGGGGAGGGGCCCTAGGTTCGGGTTGTTTTATGTCATCTGAAATCTCTACTGATAGTCTAGACTAATAACATGGAAAATGATGATCATTTTGCTATAACGTTTTCTATATTCTGTTAATATATATAATGCTTATTTACAAAAAAAACAAAAATACAATATTGAAAGAAAAGTATTATAGTGAAAACTAAATTATATTAATGAGAATAGTGGTGAAAATCAATCCAAAATACATATTAATACAAAACAACTAGAATGGTGGTAACTTGACCCTAATAAGGGGCATGACAATTGAAACTATGCTCATTTAAAAAATCCCATAAAATAGGTTTAAACTACATTATAATAATTCCAAACAAAACTAAGAATAAAAAATCCTAAGATGCAAGAAAATAAACCTATTATCTTTAGGGTTCAATGGGAATGTTTAACTAGACAAATGCGATTTATTTGAGAAAAGGGAGAACTATTTGAGATCATAACCCCTCAATTTGGGTATTTTTTTTATATAATTTAAAATATAATTAGAAACCTTGGTAATCTTGTGAGGCTTTGAGAATAACTAACTCCAAAATGCATGGGAAATCCTCAAAAAAAGAGTGGGGAAAAAGACTTAAAAACTGCTAGTACTAAGTCACATTTTTTTAGATGCCCTTCCGTTGCCACCTAGTTCAAGAGTTCTTGGATGCTTAAAGAAGATTTTGGACTAATAAATCCTTTGATAAAATCACACCCTTAGGAGAAGAGTCTTAAGGCCACTTTATACATGTGCAATATAATTCATTTTAATCTTTATTCTTTCTAAATGATAATCTTTAGTTTTCCCATCATCTACTTGTGTTGATTGATGGATATTAAGTAAATTAAGGTTTATATGATATTAAGTTAGTTATTTCTCACATTTATCATTTGTGGGATAGAGTACATTATGATTTTCATTGTTTTATTTTGTGTGGGTTTACTTGGAGCTCATTTCCCTCCTCATCTTGATCCTGAAAATCAAGTATCAAGAATAAAGACCATTTAAAGAGTGACCATCAATTATATCTCTTTTCCCTCTCTCTAACCCAAGTTTTATTTGATCAAATGATTTCTTTTTAGGTGGAGAGAACAAATCCCTTGATTTTCTCTGCCCTAGTAAGACAATCCATTGTTGTTGGAGAATTTGGCTCCATTTTACACATTTCTTTTATAAACTCCACTAGGGAAGAGTATGTTTTATTTGGTTGGTTTAAGGGATTACAATTTTTTTTACTAGTATAATATGTTTATTTGAATATATGAAGTAGATATTTTCCGTAGTTGAATTACCATTTAATTTTTCCACATAAAAACGGGCATTTTTCCAAGCCTAAACAAATGTCAATTACCAACATTTGAATCCTTCACATTTTTTTAAACTATAGACAACAAACCTAGGAAACATCCTACAACATATGGCTAGGTTATTGTGTCTCCTAGAAAATCAAATAGTTTAGGTTCTTCCTAATAGATTTGAGCTAACTAAGTCAAGTTCAACTGTTCCAAACTTACTATAATGTTCATGAATTTTTGTATATAACACAATCCATAAGCGTCGTTTCCACACTTGTGTAAACCAACACAAGTGATCATAAGCATGCAATTCCGTTATAGGTTAGTTCTATAAGTAAGTGACCTATTTTAAGTGTATCCCAAGGATGAAATTCTAACCTAGTACAAGTAAGAAGGGTCGACTAGGGGATCCTTTTAAGGATCCTACAAGGACCAATTTTTTTGACAATGGATGATAATGCTTTGATCCTCTGACAACTCCTATATGTAAGCATTTTCTGATATCTTTTAAGGATCCTACAAGGACATTATTCAATTTCAGTTTTTTATAAGTTCCTCTTGGGAAACTTTCCTTCCTAAGATGTCAACATACCAAATTACCTTCTACAAATGAATGAAGTCATTTCCGTCGGTCGACTCTTAGCTTACATGCAACATTATGTTTCTCTAATCATATTCTCACCTAGTTGTGCATGTCTTTCATGTGCTTAACAAATGATTCAACATATACACTCTTCTGTATCCTTGTCAGCAACTCTGTCAAGTCGACCACTCCATGTGTACTTCTCTCTCATACAATTTGAAATGGACTCATTTACTGAATTGTTGTATGCAAATTCCACTTGTGCCGACACATTTTACCATTGATTATGTCGGTTGGATGTCAAACACCTCGATAAATTACCCGAAGTTTTGTTCACAACCTCCATTTTTCTATCAGTCTATGGATGATATGTAGAAATGAACTGCAACTTGGTGTCAAATTTCTTCCACAAGGTTCACCAAATTGGCCCATGAATTTAGTGTGCATTTAGAAGTGATACTATTCAACATTCCATGCAATATTAAAATTTATTTGAAAAATAAACAACGATATTCATGGTATCACTCATCTTTTGACACAAAATGAAGTGTCCCATCTTCTTAAACCTATCGACCACAAATATGGATTCATTTCCTTGATGAGTCTTCGGTAAGCCTAATACAAAGTCCATACTAAGGTTCTCCCATGAAACAGTCGATACCAACAATGGTGTATATAACCCCGTATTCCGACTTCTTCCCTTAGCATGCTAGCATATTATGCACCATCAAACCCAATTTATACATATGTCGACAATATAATCCAATAGTATTTCTCTTCGACTATGGTATTATCACCAAAATGTCCTGCCAATGCTCCATTGTGCAATTCATTGATAATATTTTCTCTGACTAATCCCTTAGGAATACATAATTGATGAACTTTGAATAAATATCCTTATTGGCCGAAATAATCCAAGTATGGGGCCCTGTTGATTGTCCATGGATATTTCAACACCTTCTATGCTTCTTGAAAATATTTGTTAGTCTCATATTCTAACTTCACCAACTCTAATATTGTCACTTGAACAATCGTTGTGTTCATCAGCATAGTCCTTTGACTCAATGTGTTGGAAACCTTATTCGTATATCCCGACTTCTGCTTCAACACAGTTGCGTAAATCTATAGGAATTCCACCCACTTCATTTTCCTTTAGTTTAGTTTTGCCTGAGTTTTCAGATATCTCAGATCCTGATGGTCAGTATACAACATGAATTCTTTCAGTAACAAGTAGTGCCTCCATTTCTTCAACGCCTGAAAGATGGCATAAAAATCCTAGTCATAGACCAAATATTTTGGCTTTGCTTCATCCAGCTTCTCACTAAAGAACATGGTTGGTCAGCCTTCCTGGATCAACACTACTCCAATAGCTACTCCACTTGTGTCGCAATTGACTTGGAATGCTTTGTCGAAGTCGGGGAGAGATAACATTGATCTATTCGCCACCTTCTGTTTTATTTTCTCAAAAGATTTATTTGTTGCTACCATCCATTTGAACTGACCCTTCTTCATGCACATTGTCAAAGGTGCACATTTCCAAGAAAAATCCTAATGAACCTCCTGTAAAAGCTAGCAAGTCCATGAAAACTTCTTACCTTTGTCGTCCTAGTCAGATTCAACCATTCTAGTATAACTTTGACCTTATCTGGGTCCATAGACAATGCTTGTCATGAGATCACAAATATCAGATATGTTAACTCTTCTTTCATAAAATAGCACTTTTTTAGGTTTACCAACAATTTTTCCTCCTGTATTCATTGTAATACTTGTTGAAGGTGTGCCATATGTTCCTTCTTGGTCTAGCTGAAAATCAATATATCGTCGAGATAGACTTTGAAATTTTTTCCCAAGAATGGTTTCAATACATCATTCATTAGTCTCATGAACGTGTGGGTGCATTGGTTAGCCCAAATGGCATAACCAACCAGGCATACAACCCTTCCTTCATCTTAAAGGTTGTCTTCCACTCATCACCCTCTCATATTCTGATATGATGGTATCTACTCTTCATATCAATCTTGGTGAAGTATATTTCTCCACTCAAACAGTCGATCAAGTCGTCCATCCTCAGTACTGGAAATCTGTACTTGATAGTAATATTGTTGATGGACCTTGAATTGGTGCACATCCTCCATTCTCCTCCCTTCGTCGGTGCTAGTATAGCTAGTACTACACACATAATTAAAATTTATATGATCAATCCTCTGTCCAACAACTCCTGGACTTGTCGGTTTAGCTTGAAATTTTTCATTAGCATCATCTGATGTGGTGCCTTTTTTGGTAGACTTGACCTTGGGATCAATTTGATCTAGTGTGATATGTCTATTATATGGATTTTGTGCCATGGACTATAGTGTAATAGCGTTTTTTCAGCCTTCCAGAAGCAACATTTAAATAATAAAATGTCGTAAATTTTCAACTTTGAAAAAAACTAGAAATTTTATAGATATCCTCCATTTGAAATTCCAACCCTGGTTGGCCCCTCCTCTTAGTGTGGTCATGAGCACAGACATTATTGAACATCGTGCTGAGTTCACTAGAGGGAAGGAAGCTTCCCAAGTTTGTCGCATTTCGATGGGTGGGTGCTGATATATCCATCCGTGCACATCCTCCAATTGTAGATTATTTTTGTTAGGCGGACGTGGCGACATGGGACTACTTCTCTCAATGCCTTTTACATTAATGGGATTTTCCACCGGCTACCGGAACCATTTTTTTTCTCCCTGTAATATGAAACGTGTGCTCCTAATCTTTGGAACCTATCCTATCACCTGCCAATCATTCTCGTCCTCCTCCATAGAAGTGATGGGCTCAAGACAAACACTCTACATCAAGGTCAGACAAAATGTGTAAAAATGTCCATAAAAATCTCTCTTTCAAACCGATGACTTCCACGATGGCAAGATCTATCCATTGAGTTGCAGAGCATTTAATGCTGCTGCAACATGATTGATGACGGTTGAATCTCGAGCACCTCAAGATCCAACGATCATTAAGCTTGCTGCAACCCCATTAAATACTCTTCATCTCAATGTATAGTTCTTGCCTTGCATCTCAATGGATAGCTGTTTCCTTCAATTACCGACGCCACTTCTTTGCCCACTTTTTTACCATCATCATATGAAGAGTCGTATTTACGACATAAACAAAATAGTCGTATCGGATAAACACAAATTATCTCACCAATGTCACCATATATTCTACGGGGATACTAGTACTCTTGGAATGCATTTTAGAACTTGTGAAACCCATTCTTGTATTTGCATGCCAAAGTATTTGTTATTTTTCCTTGAAACTTTCAAATCTTTGTTTTGTTGTTTTTCATAAAATTTCATTTATATATACACCATAAAATAAACTATATTATGTGACATGGGTTAACCAGTCAGCGTGCACACGTGGTTACCTTTTTCAACCTCAAACAATGAAACACGAGACAAAGAGCGGCTCTGCAAAATCAATAGGTAGACTCACCAACATAGAAACAAAATTAAAGTTTTGGGTTATATTATTTATTATTATAAATTTAAACTTGAATTTTGAAAAGGGCATTTTTAATGGTAGGGTAGTCATTTGTAAACTATTTTAAATTTAGAGGAGTAAGCCTTTCCAAATAGATTTTAATAATGAAATTTTTAGGTAGAGTTTAATAATGAAATTGTTAAGTTAAGTCAGTTTATGATCTCATAAATAAAGGTTTTACATAACATCTTTGTGTTTAACTAGATTATTACATTAAAAATAAATAATTATTTTTCTATCTAAATTTAATTAATAAATTTCATCAATCTAATATTTGTTTATCAGAAGAAAAAAATACAATACTTTTGTTATTAAAAAATGAAAGCAATTTAATATCTATGTTTACATGTTAGCCTATTGACATAGTTGAGATTTATTCCACATTAAAAATAATATTCATTTATTATATAGGTATGTGTATGTCAATAATTCTACATAGATAATAATTGTGCATAGAAAAAATTTATGATGCATTCCTTGATTAGAAGATATTATGCTTATACCATGCTCATGCTTATACTCTACTCTTACTATGTGAATAGGTACTTTTGGGAGTTTGTTCCACTCAAGTGGAAATGGGCACCTAGAATTGGGAAAGGATGCACATTTCATATATCCATTGTTACTTTTGAAAATTTGTTCCACTCTAATCAATGCTCTTACTCATCAAGAGTGGAGATATCAGTGGACATGGGTGTGGGTATTCTTGGTAAGTCCATGGGTATTGTTTGGAATTTTATACTCTACCAAATACTTTCTCTTAACAATAGTAGATTATGTCAAATAAGTATACCAAGATCCATATGGATGTCTAATAAAGACATTTATTGTTGTATATTCACATAGACATTAATTCTTGAAAAAATGTGAGGTCTCACTTGAGGTGTGTTACCACATCTTATGATTGCAAGGAAAGGTTAATATATGACACACACAACCACAATTATATTTAAGCTCATATTAACTCATAAAATACTAGTTATGTGTACAAAATATAGATTCATCATTACCAAGTGCATCAAAATGTACTAGAGGCACAACGATTCACAACAACATATAAGTAGGCATGAATGTAGAAGGATGTAGGAATATCGGATCATCATAACACACCATCAAGAGAATGCAAGTTATTTGAGATGGGGGCATTCATTCCTTTCATTTGCAACACTAACACTCATCATTATCTTGAAATCACAAACTAATATTAGGTCCAAGAGATTGGTTGCTCCTTAATTGTTTTTAATCCTCATTGAGCATGTCTTATTATTCTTATGTCTTAATCTTTGTTCACAACCATTACTCTTAGATGATTCAAGTTTTTGCATTGTTTTTTCTTAACTTACCCGATTACTTGAATATGCATGAATGCTAGGGACACCATATTGAAATTATAAATAATGATACTCACTATTCTATTAATGTATATTCGGGTCATACCCTAATCCCTTACTCTATTAATGAATAAGGCTATAAGGCTCATTAGTTAGTTAGTGGGTACTAGTGCCTTAATGTAAAAGGGTTTTCCTTGTTAAATAAAGACTCATAGGTGGTTGAACCTCATTAATAGTAGGACCACAAGTAGTTAGATATTTAGCTATTGAAGCAGTACACATAGAGTAACTTAAGATATGTAATGTGTAGTCAAGAATTGCCATTGTATTTGAAGCTTTTCTCTTGAAGGTTTCCCCCTTGAAGAGGCAATTGAACGTATATATCTATTTTATTATATTCTCTCTTATGTTTCATATATTTTCTCTAAATTTCTAGTTTTAGATATATTACAAGTGGTATCAAATACATTTCTTATTCCGAAAGGGAAGAATTTTTAAAATCAAGGTTTGTCTCTTTCAAACAAGGCATCCTAGAATTTTCACACCAATTTGTTTTGGATACAATTTTAGGATTTGAAATTTTAAGGGTATAAAAAGGATTTGTCACAATTTTAGAATCCGGGTTGATAACTTATTATATACAATTTTTGTAATTTTGGGTTGTTACTAATCCAAAAGGTTTGATTCCTTCGGAAGAGTCATCTTGGCATTTTTACTCCATTTTTTTCTTGAAAATTTTGAAGCTCTGAAATTTTTAGGTTATAGAGAGGATGTATGGAAGTAACATGTGTCAAAATTTTACCTTCTAAATCCCTACCCTTTCGAATATACATTTGTGTTAGTTAGGATTTTTTAGTAGCCTTAAACAAGCGTTCTAGGTAAAATTGTTCTATGTGAAGCTCTAAAAATACAAATTCAATGCCACTAGTTGTATTGAAAAGAAGACATAACAATATATTTCTAGTAAAAATTTTGTTTTGGACTTGAAAATTTTGATGCTTGGAAAGCCATATAAGTTCTTCCTTCTCAGAAGACCAAAATCGACAAGTTTTGGAATAATGACCCTAAATTTTCTTGGTACATCAGAATTATTTAGTAAAACCTATGGCATTGCAAAGTAGACATATCATACTACTATAAAAAAAATTAGATTTAGATCTACAAATATTTTCAAAGTTAGAGAAGCCCCCATACCATCTCCAAATTAGGGTTTACAAGTAGTTATGCTTCTAAATTTTGGCCTCAAATCTTATCTTGAAAAGTGATATATTTTCCAATAATTGTAGATATCTTTTTGGGGTAAGTGAGCTCAATTTTTAATTTTTTTACAAAACATATTTGAACATCTTTAAATGACTCAGAGATCTGTTTTGTCATGGTTAAAATAGTGATTAGGGAAGCATACACATTGGAAATACAAGGGTACTTAAGACACTTTGTTGTGAAATATTATAACCTTTTTTGGTACCCCTTCAAGTAGTACCACATCAGACAATGCCTATATTTGTATGTTTAATTCAACATACCTTTGAGCATATCTAAAGTCCCATAGGTATACCTGGAACCAACCCTAGCTAAAATAGTCGACCATCGTGTTTCTATAGTACATTGAGAACAACACTTGATGAAATCCTTGTCTTAAGGTACTTGGGTTTTCCGGTAGCATGGCTAAGGGTATGGTATAGAATCTTTAGTTAGTTCCCTTTGTTGATACCCCTTCGAGTAGTATTGCATCAAAAAACACTTGTATGCATAAATGCCTTGAATGTACCCTGGAGTAAATTGGAAGCTCTCAAGGAACACATAAAACCAACCTTACTTAAACGTGTGGTTGTCCTATTTCTATATTACACAAATAATGTAATTATAGGAGATAATTCTCATGGACTAGGGAAGTGGGTAGTCTGGATTAGGATATGGCCTATCTTCCTTACTTGGTGTTGTGAAAGATTTGGTTGAGTACTGTTGTTGGAATCCCTTCAATATATCAAAGGGCTATAGAATTCCTTTGTCCTTAGGACTCTAAAAACCCTATCATTTGCAATGCAACAACAAATTTCTTACATCATTGAGTAGAAGGAATTTGGGGATTTTATCAATGAAATAATAATAAACATGGAGTATTACTCCCATCGATAGATTTTAAAAAAATGGATCCTATCGGCACCATGACCTATCTCAAAATATTCATTGTGTCTTGTTGAGTGCATGGGTAGACCTCTCTAGTATCCATTTTAATTTTAATACAACATTACACTTGTCATGATATATCTCAAAAGACTTATCTGAAGCCACCAATCACGTTTGAGATAATTTTGTGATAAAACTTCAAGGATATATTAAGTGTTTCCATGGATCATACTCAAAACATAGCATCCTTGGAGGAAAAATATACAATTTTGAGATAGTATTCTTTCATGATATATTGATCTAAAATAATACATTGGACATCTATGTGCAACATGTTGATAGAACCTTGCAACTCCTACAAAACCACCAGTTGTTCATTACACAATCAAAATGTGTTTTCAAGGCTTCAAATATCGAAGGCTTGGGCCACATTGTCAAAGACAAGGTGTATGTGAATCCAAGGAAAGTTGTGATTATGCAAAACTATCCATTCCCAAAGACCTTGAATATATTGCATGGTTTCTTCAAAATAATAGGTATATATATGGGTACAAAACATCAAATCATTAAATTAACATGGAGTTTGGTACATGTTTGGTAATGTGCATGACCTTGACAAATTCAACATTATACTAAATAGTAGTTGCATTTCAGAGTATGAGTGTTAAGCACTCGGTTGTAGAGTCTTAATGACTTTGATAGGGGATGCATTCCCATCCTTCCACATACCTAAAGATAAATGGAATTAGGCATGCGATGAGGGTCAACAATGGATGGCATTAGGTATGTGATGGAAGATAGCAATGGATGCGAATGGTTTTACCACATGCCATCAAAACGTTAAGAGTTATCTGTCGATGGAGTTGACAAAGAAGAAAGTCAAGGATAATAATTACCTCTCATTGCAATGTCTTCTACCACTAATCCAAACATATCAACCACTTCAGAGATAATAATGATCTAGATTATTCTAGATTTGAACATATGAACTCTTTAATGCAATAATTGCAAATACCTGTATAAGTTCTGAAAAAATATGATAAATGTTTTCTTGTGACTTGTATAATAATTGTAAATTATAGATGCATAACTAGATTATGTGTAAGAGTGCTTACGACTGACCATTTTTTCCAATAAATCTCTTTCAAGCTCCAAGATACATGCCCAAATCCATCTTACACTGGTTTAAAAATCACAATACACAACTTGCTTTATTGCTTCATCAATATTAAAACAAAATTATATGTTGCATCACTACATATTGAAATTATATATGTTGTGTCACAACATACCGACAATATTATAGATTGATTGATTGCAATTTCAATGATTGGAAATTAGAGATTCACAAATTGAAATTGATTGCAAATTCACAAATTCAAATTAATTAGAAATTGATTTCAATTTTGGCAATTGCAAACTCACAAATTCAATAAGAAAAAAATGAAGGAGAAATTGCAATTACAACAACTACAAATTTGCAATTCACAATTTTTTAAAGAAAAATGCTATTTCAACAATGTGTAATTATAAAAAATGCAACTTTTTAATGATATTTTGGAATAATAGCATCTAGAAATTGCAATTTAGACAACTACAAATTTGAAATTTTAACTTGTTATATACGATTGAGGAGAAAGTTGCAATTTTTTAAAGAAAAGTGCAATAAAAGGTTGAGGAGAAATTGCAATTTGGACAACTACAAATTTAAAAATTTAAGTTGTTATATGATTGCGAGAAAGTTGCAATTTTTTAACAAAAAGTGCAATTTCAACAAACATATGATTGAGAAGAAACTTATTTTTTTTAAAGAAAATGAAAATTTCAACAATTGATTGATTGCAATTCCATTGCCTAAGAATTGTTTCAACAATTGGAGAGTTGTAAAAATTGCAATATATATATCTACATATTGCAATTTTTATAGTTCCAAAGTCAACAATAAAAAATATTGAGTAGCAATTGCAATTTTAGCAATTAAAAATTCACAATTTTTACAAGTATATTAAATAATAAATTCACCTTTTTTTTTAACGAAAATCGCAATTTCATCAACCTAGCTATCAATTCCAACAATTAAAGAATTGTAAAAATTGCAATTTTAGCATCAAAGATTACAATTTCAACCATTAGTTGATTGCAATTCATGAAATTGCATATTGCAATTTCAATAATTGCATATTTGAAAATTGCAAGTTTGAAAATTAGTATTAATAAATTCAACAATAAATGTGTAGTTTCAATTGCTGCAAATTAGAAATTTCAATAAGTACATGATTAAGAAGAAATTCAGGCTTCAACAATGAATACAAAAAAAAAGAAATTTATACAATACAAATTAGCAATTTGAACAAGTATATGATTGAACATAAATTGATGTTGATTTTGCAATTTCAGCAGGGCAAGGGACCTTAGTAGATTCATTCCTAACCTCCACATGAGATGAACTAAGAGGAGACACATTGAAAAGGGGGGCAAAGTCACTACAAATGATGCTGATCAAGCTCGAGTTTTTTAATCAATTGATGTGCAACAATGTTGGTGGTTCAATGTGTTATGGAAATGGCACATTGCACTCAAAGTACATTGTGGTGCATGTGAGGAATCTATGCAACATCTAATGATAGACTATAAGTTTTCAAAGCATGTAGGGAAATGTTCTCACACAGTTAAATATAAAACATGTTTGGATAGCAAATTATCTTGTACTTTGTTTTTAGAATTGGTTAAAAAATGTTTATAGATGGAAGCACCAATACATTTGGGTGGATTTTTCCACGAAATATTTCCACGTTTTGAACATTCGTGGATTAATACTTCATTTTTTTTATCATGGCGGAAAAATCGTGGCAATATTGACGTTTTTTAATTTTCGATGAACTTTCGTCTCTATATCGATGATATATGGCTATATTTGCACACTTGCCAAACTAATGCCATATTTCAACGGCTCTTGGATGTTTATGTGTGGGTCAACTCATGCATTTTCGTCCACATCTAACTAAGAAGATATCGCTATTTACATAATGGATTAAACTTGTTCTAGGTGAGAAGTGAATTCCAGCCCTCCCTCGGTTCATATTCTCAGTTCATATTCAAGCCAACAAGCATGAAGCTAGTGCTGAATGTCAAAGTAAAAGATTGATTCTATCTTCTGTCCAATCATAGAGAGAAATCTTGAAATGGAAACCCTCAATAATAATAAAATAGAGTTTTTTTTGCCTTGCCTGTTGCATCTTTTTTCCTTGGTCTGGGTCTGACTGGCTATGTGTGGTATAACATTTTATGTATAAGAGAGAAGCCTCCTAAACCCCCACCTTAGGCCATCCATGTGCCCTTATATTTTGCATAGAGATGCTTACACTTGTTCATATATGATGTGGCCATGGATAAATAGTAATTGCCATGAAACTGACTACCTCATTGCAGCTATCTCTAATACTACAACCTAGTTACCTATATGATGTCAACAGAGATAATTTTACCTTTTATATTGCCAGTTTACAGCTCCTTTGCGGGGGCATGCCAAGCTATATCACTTAGCACATTTGCTATAGTTGCAACAAGGTTCTTGGTGATTGATTGAGCGTGGATTGAGCCCGAATTTCTTTATCAACCATATCCAAAACTAGAGAGATCAATCATACTTCGCGATNTGCATCCTTTTTTGGGGGATACAAACTAACATTGAGGCTCAAAATAACAGTTGTATTCTTCGGGTCATGTACCTTACGAACGAATTTAACAACCCTGCAAATCCATCCTTTTATTTAAACCAGAGTAATTGCAACAAGAGGGTCCAGTCAACAATGACTCTAGCCAATTTTATTATTATTATAGACCCAATGCTCCACTAAGCTATTAGTTGTTGACATAGTGTTAATTACTTTCCACAGTAAAAGGACAACTTTCATTTGGACCATTTGGGCCACTTAGTGTTCCAATGCCCAAACTATGAAGGTCTCCTTGTGAGTAAATCAAAGGCCATTGCACAACACTTGTTGGAATCAATGAAAACTTCAGTATGTTAAACACAATGCTCACTGAGAAGGGGGGTGAATCAGTGAGCTAAGGATTCAACTCAATTTCAATGTATTTTTCTACCAATCTTATCATACCCGCAACAATCTTTGTCATCAAGTTTGCTTGTCTATTGTCATGTCACCATCTCCTTGTCATCTTTGCACCAACATCTTTGTATTACCCAAATCATCTTCAAATGACCACAGAATGGGTCATTTGAATCTCTAGATGTTCCATGCTTAGCATGCTTGCTTGTTAATGTCATTAAGCATGTCCTGAGTCATCTCTGTCCTTCATGTCTTGTTCCAATTACACCTTTCCATGTCATCATGCTTAGACATCTCTTCGAATCTCTATTTGTTATTTATTGTTTTAATGAAATAATCAATTAAAAATTCTTCTAAACATTGCATCTCTCCAATAGTAATATGTGTCTCTTCAAAACTCTGTCTTAATTCTTTTTATTAAATTTCTGTTTATTTTTCTAATTACATTCCTGTAGCTTCTTATTTAATACTCTGTTTATTAATTTTCACTAACTTTGCAGGTCCATCTTTTGCATATATGACCATCATAATGCAAACTGAAAGTATGGCTGGATATCGACCTCAACAAGGATTAGATCCATGTCACCTTTTGAACTTTTTGATACACACGCATTATTTGGAGATCATTTGAAAATAGGCTTCCAAAGGGTGAATCCACGGACCTCGGTAACACTTTTTGGCAAGCGCATTTTTCCAAAAACCAAAAAACGTACCTCGATCGAGGGCTTGTTAAGCCCTCGACCAAGGTATTAATACCTCGACCGAGGTTTTCTAAAGCCCTCGACCGAGGTTTTTTTAAGCCCTCGGTCGAGGTATTTATTAACCCTCAGTCGAGGTATTATAACCTCGACCGAGGGTTAATAAATACCTCGACTGAGGTATAAACCTCGGTCGAGGTACATACCTCGACCGAGGTACGTTTTTCAAAAAAAATTATAAAAAGGGGCCGTGGGGGCCCCAATTGTCATTTTTAATCACTCGACCGAGGGACAGAGCTCGACCGAGGGACAGCGCTCGACCGAGGGACAGCGACCATCGCCCCAGAGCAACCCATCCTCATCACAATGTCGGAGCAAAGAGGTAACATTTTTCAATTGGAATTAATTT
>LPNX011136077.1:459763-527416 GCA_001517045.1 Pseudotsuga menziesii | reverse complement strand
AGTAAGAGTTAGGGGGAACAGGGGAGTGGGGGGGGCATAAAATAATTTTAGTATTGATATAAATTACAAAAAAAAAACTCATTGTAGTAGTTTAAAATTCCCGCGCGTTGTGATTCATAAAATGCACTCATGTTTTTATCAATGCACACGCATTATTGTTCATTATAACGAGCACACAATTTGTTTAAATTCAAAAATGTATTCCCTCCAAATGATAAGGCCAAGCCTGCACCCATGCTTGCATGGAATTCTTATGCCTATGTGTCTACTTCGGACTTTGCTTCGGATTCAACATGCCTATGCCTTGGAGTATGATAAACCATGGTTAATTCAATATTATATCCAAATTTTCAATATGCTCGTGTTTATCCATTCGTCTGAGTATGCTGCACACCTCCATTTTTTATGAGATTTTAGAAACAGATATGTTTTTTTTTGCAGATTCCAAATATGTAAATTTTAACAAGAATACATAATTGTTTCTATTTTTTTCTTATTTATCTTCTGTCATCACTCCTCAACTCAAAAAACACAATGTTAGTGTTTCATCCATATCTCTTTCGTTTCTCAACCATTTAAAAAAAATTATATGGTGCACTAAAGAAAACCAACCTCTACATGCTATAAAAACCCATTTCCAAATAATTGCACTAAGACATTCAAACGCTGCACCCAGAATTAACGTACTTTTTTTGAGGTTTGAGCTCTTAGATAATTAAAAATATTCGTGAACTATTACTATATGTTCTCTATATGTATATCGGTTTTCGTAAGTTTATTCCATCATTTAGTCACTCAGAGGCTGCACCCACAAAAACATATACCTTATAATCTGTCCCAAAAATAAAAATTTCCCATTAAAAAATATCTAACTTTAGATAGTTAACAACATTTTCAATAGAAAAAAATTATATATTTGGAAACATCATTCAATTTCCTACATTTATTGTTTTCTACTCGTCGCAAGATTCATTATGTAAGTGTCTCAAAATATCCATGCAAGTTGATGGATGCTTGTTTGTTCAATTTTCTATTGCATCTAACACATCAAAAGAGACTCTCATCAGCTTCCACACACCCTTATATATGTTCCTAATTGGTCTAATGAGATTCATGTTGATGGGTTTCATATGTAAGCCTCAACCTAAATTGGTTGTAACAATGAAAGATGTGGGGAAAGTTCTTCTAGTGGGGGGAATTGTGAACAACCGTACACATTAAAAATGACAGCTGATAAGAAGTTATTTTCCTTTCCTGAGAAACTGCATCAAGCCAGTATAAAGACCCAATAAAATCTTTGGGAAATGATAAAATTGCTAAATAAATAGTATGATATGAACCTTGAATTGTTGTAGGACTCTAATTGTCTACAAAACTAAGAAAAAGATATCCTAGTACCCATCATCAATGACAAGGACATCAATCCTCCAAATAAACATTCACCTGATCGTTCAATCAAGAAACAATCAAGATCATAGAAATCAAATATGGATGAGCCTACAAATCATAATCAAATGAAGGATTGGAAATGTGGAGGAAATAATTACCTCAACAATTACCCAATAAGAAATAACAAGGAAGAAGGAATCTGCAAGATTTCCAAGGATTTGAACAAGTTGGAAGGTAAAGAAGAAGAAATAAATGTTGAAGTGAACACTCTACAAGTTGAGTTGGAAGGTCATTCAAATAAGAGCAACATGGAGAGGTATGATGGACCTAGCCTTGAAAATATAACTTAAAGGGAACAATGCATGAAGGATACTTGCAAGATTTTGTGAATTTTGGAATATGTAAGTATGATGTAAATGTTTATAAGCATTAGAAAACTGAGGATGGTGTATATTTTAAGGGGTGGCGGGGAGGGCGGGGGGGGGAATGTAACACCGCTGCACTAAAACCCCATTTTTATAAATGTAATTTTGTAAATGACTATGAGTGCCCATAGAGCATAAATAATTAAGTATTTTAAATATTAATAAAATATCTACAATTGGCCATGGTTGATTCAGAATACTAGAATATCAAGGAGTAATGTATTCACATAAGATATTGAAGGGGGTTAAAATTTCCTCAGGGGAGAAAACCATGTTATGACCCCATTAAATATTTAAGTCCCTAAATTTTAGCCTAAGTGATAAACCCATTTAAGTGACTTTAGTTTTTTTTTTTTTTTTGAAATCATACTTATTATTTAGTTATGATTAAGTGGGAAAACATGGACCGTGGGAGAACCCACATGGTTCCATATTTCCCCGCATTAAAATTATGCATGCAAAAGGAAATTCATTCCATCATACTGGAGAATCGATGTGTATGGGAACGAATAGATCTTTAAGAATGAATAGTTTTGTAGCATAGATTGGTGAACATACATAGAGTGGTGTATGCTTAGTGTGCAGAAGGTAAAATGCAATGCACATCACCCCAATACGTGAAGTTAGGACGCTAAGAATGGAGTCAATTGGAATCATTGGTGGACTATGAAACCATGACCAATGCCAAAGCAAAGTTTCTAATTGACTCAATTGTAGTGGTAGTTGGGGATAGTTGGGAAACCTGAGTTCCTTAACTATACATGCAACCATTTGGTTGATAAAATCATGACCTCATTTTTCCTCTGGTTGCACCAGTAAAATGGAAAATGGTGCATTAAATTGACTTAGTGGAATTCTAAGCACAAATGGAAGTGATGAGATTCATTGTGGTTCTAGTTACAATGAAGCCCAATTATAATGAAGCTAAGGAAATGAGTTACATAGTTTTATAATGATTTGGTTGTAATCTAGAAAATCCCAATTATCAAGTGAGTTACCATGAAAAACTTGGGTCTGTTGAGAAGTCTTGTGGTGAAGGGGTGGAGTTCTGCTAAAATATTTATGAGAAAAACTACCTACGATTCGGTGGAGCATGGATACCATGAAGAAAATTTCCCATTTCAAGTATTTGGCAGATAAGTTCTAATTCCAGGAAGTTGTATTTTAATTTCTGAGATGTTTATAAGTAATGACCAATAAAACTTTGCATGAATTCCTTGTTTAAATTTTCTGACATTGGATAAAGTTATGAATTCATGTTTTGATTGCTTGACTTTATGTGTATTAACAAATAACAAGTTTAAAATTTTTATAATGCATGGAAATTTCATGAATTCTTCAATTTCTTCAATTAAGTCGAAGTTTGTGAAGTTCATTTTCTTTAGAAATGGTTAATTTCTAGGTCTGTTGTTGAAACTTTTATACAAATTATGTCAAAGAGATTAAACCCTTATTTTTCATATTGTAGGAAGAAAATAGTTCCTAAAGAATTGGATAGGTAAATGGTAAACATGTTTTAGTTCCTTGCATTGAGTGGTATTTTGGTTTTGAAAACTACATGTTGAGTTTGCTTATCCAATGAAGTTTAAATGTTTATGTTGAAGTTTAAATTTATCCTAGTTTATCATTTTTCTAAATACCATAAGCCAATGATGAGTGGTATTTGTTTTTATTTCATAAGTATTGGAATTGTATTGGTTTACATGCAATTACCATGGATTAGATTAGTTGAGAACTCATTATTATTTTCCATGTTTTAGAAAGATTAGTAATTGTTCTTCTTGTTTAATTTATGCATGTAACCTAATTGTGCAATTAGTAGGTGGGAACATTATGTCCATTTTTTTGGATAAATTGGTCATAATTACTATGTTGGGAATATTACCTTCCATGATGTGGATAGTTTGGTAATTTCTATAGTACTTAATTCATGCATGTAATTCTTAGGGCACAAGTAGTATGTTGGAATATTACCTTCCATGTTTTGGATAAATTGGTAATTTCTATCCTACTTAATTTATGCATGTAATTCTTAATGTAATTCTTACTACACCAATAATATGTTGGAATAATCCAAATAAATTGGCAATCGCTATCCTACTTAATTTATGCATGTAATTCTTATACTATGTTGAATAATCCAAATAAATTGGTAAAAAACTAATTATTTGATAAAAACAAAATAGACACTTTCACTAATAATAAAAACAATAAACAATATTTATAAAACTTAAAAAACTTTAATGTTTCTTTGTGAGACATCCTTCTCCTGAAGACGTACTTTGAAGTCTGAAACGGGTCGAGATGAAAAAGTTCACATAGGTTCCAAACTCTCCATTAATAATTTCTATCCTAGTGTATTTTTTACTGCTTACTACACCAATAACATGTTGGAATAATCCACATAAATTGGTAAGTGCAATCCTACTTAATTTATGCATGTAATTCTTACTACACAAATAATATATTGGAATATTACCTTCCATGTTCTGGATAAATTGGTAATTACTATCCTACTTAATTTATGCATGTAATTATTACTAATATGTTGGAATATTACCTTCCATGTTTTGAGATAGATTGGTGATTTGTATCTTACTTAATTTAAGAATCAATCCTAATTCCACAATTATTATGTTGGAACATCAATATTGTGTTGTAAGTTTCAAATTATTTGGTTGGAAAAATGTTTCTCCTTATCATATTAATATCATGATTACATAATTGGATTAGTTCGAAGGATATGACTATAATTCATTTTTCCCATGAGAAGTTTCCATGTTAGATTCATACTGTGCAGTTCTTACTGCACAACTCTTAGTGGGAATTTCTAAGTTACTATTTTACTGCATTGTTCCTATTGTGTCGTCTTTAGAGTTTTCACTATGCAATTTAAATTAAATGTTTGTGTCACAGTTCTCAGGAGTGAATTTTTAAGGTAGAGTTGGAAGTTTTTCTTCCAAGGCTTAGTGTTACTTATGCTTCCTCAAATATGTATAAAATGATTATGCTTGAATATATTTGATTATAGGTTTCACAAAATCTATTAATCTTCCTTTAAATGCTTATATCTGATATTCATGGTCGTGAATTGTTTATAAGAATGCATATAACCACTATGCATGTAACATATGTCTATACATATTGTGCATTTGTCGTGCATGTGTTAAAAGTATGCATGTGACTATTATGCATATATGTTTTATTAAAAAAATTGGTGTGTTTAAAGTCTAATGCAATGTTGGGTGCATTACATTAATCACCAAGTTATATTTGGAAGATGTACTTTGATGGATATTTAACCAAAATTTAAGCTGGTTTAGGAGTATTTCTTTCCTCTCCAAACAAAGAAGATTTATTGTTGTATTTTAAACTAAATTTTGAAACCACAATTAACGTGGTAGAGTATGAGGATCTCATCTTGGGATTGGAGGTTGCTAGGAGAAAGGGAATTACAGAGATATCAATATTTGGATATTCAGCGCTGGTAGTCTAGCAAATCAGAAATGTGAATAAAACAAAGAATCCAAATATGAGAGCTTATAGAAATTAGGTTTTGGATTTAATTGAGAATTTCTTTCATGCTTTCAACATCAATGTTATTCCAAGGAAGAAAAATCTATGGCAATAGAAGCAAGCAAATTTATTCCTCCAATTGAAATAAAATTAAAGAATGAAGTGGAAATGATTTATAGACCTTATGTCCCTGATAATAAGAAAAACAAACACTTTTTTGAATATGACCAACATATCAAGAGATTCTTGGAACTAGTTTATGAATTCTCAACCACTTGCATTGATCAAGATACATATGAGACTGAAGAAGAAAAATATTAGGAGGGAACCAACACATATGTAAGTTTTGTCAATAAGGTTTCTATCATAAAATTGTGCAGTTAAAGAATAATTTCATTCCCAAAGGTTTGGTTCCCTTGAAAAGGATTTATAACAAATATGGCATCCCTCTCAATCCTACTATTCAGCCAAAGGAATAGGATGTGGAAGAAAAAATGTTGGCACTGACGAAGAGCCCAAGAATATCAAACTACCCAAGCTTTTCCCTACTGAAGTGAAGTAGAGGTATGTAAAATTGTTTAAAGAAAATGTGGGTGTTTTTGCATTGAGGTACAAGGATCTTAGGACCTATGACACTTCAATAATTGAGCATGATATCCCTTTAAAACCTAGAGCAAATCCTTTCAAGCAGAAGCTTAGGAAAACAAATCCTATCTTGCTTCCCATTATAGAAAAGGAGGTAAGGAATTTATTGGATACCAAGATAATAATTCTTTTAATATATTCAAAATGGGTAGCCAAATTAGTTCCTGTTAGAAAGAAAGTGGAGAAATAAGGTTATGTGTTTATTTTAGAAATTTAAATAAATGCTTCCTTAAAGACAACTAACCCTTGACAAAGATGGATCAAATTTTGGATAAAGTGGTAGGATCAAACTGAATCTTCATGATGGATGGATTTTCAGGATACAACCATGTTGATATGAGTATGGAGGACAAAGAAAAACCAATTTTCACATTTCCATGGGGAAATTTTATGTGTGATAAAAATCCATTCAGATTAATGAATGCAGGAGATATATTCCAATGTGCCATGGATATAGCATTTGTGGGAGAAAGAGATAAGTTCATGTTAATTTATCTTGTTGACATGACAATTTTTTTCTAAAATTGAAGAATATCATTTGTCTCATTTGAAGCAAACATTTAAAAAATGCATAAGGTGTGGTATTCTAATTCCCAAGAAGTAAATTTTTTATATACAAGAAGGTGATCTGCTAGGACATATTGTTTCAAACGATGAAGTGAAAATAGATCCTGAAAGAGTGGTATCCATGTAAGCACTTGAAACTCCTATGAATAAAAAATAGGTACAATAATTTATGTGTAGAATAGATTTCTTAAGGAGATTCATTCCCAATCTGGATTAATTGATTAAGTGCATTACCAAGATGTTGAAAATAGGTAATGAGGTGAAATGGAATTAGGAATCAAAAGGAACTTTTGAAATATTAAATAAATCCATCGGATAATCCCATGTATTAATCATCCTAGATTATATAAATCCATTTTTATTTGTTCTTTTTCTTCTTCACATACCAAGGAAACTATTTTATCACAGAAGAATCAGGATGGACATGAGAATCCCATAGCATTTTTCATAAAACCATTATGAGATGTTGACTTAAAGTATAATTTTATGGAAAAGAAATCATATGCCATGGTAAAGGCCTTGAAATATTTCATATGTTATGTCTTACATTAAAATATTATTTCATATGTTCCACATAACACAGTGAAGGATATTTTATTCCATATTGATAGTGAGAGAAGAAGAGTAAAATGGATTTCCGATATATAGGAGTATGATTTAGAAATCAATCCCACCATACTAGTGAAGTGTCAAGGATTAGCTAAGCTATTGGATAAATCAAAATGTGAGGCATTATACTTAAACCTGATAGTTGATTCAATAGAAGAAGAAAATTCGAAGAGCATAAAAGATTCCTAATCCAACACATGAAAGGTCAACCCAAAGTTTAAAAAATATGATTGGTACAAAGATATTGTTTACTACGTGAGAAATCTAAAATGTCTACATCACTTTTCTAAATCACGAGGTAGGTCCCTAAAGTTACCAACAATAAATTATTTCATTTTACATTAATATATTTATTGGAAAGATCCCTAAGGTATATTTCTCAATTAATTGTGTAATAGAAGATGATACATAAGGGATAATCACAGAGCTCCAAAAAGGTATTTATGGAGGACATCATGCATGGATAACCACAAGTTACAAGGTCATGAGATCAGGGTATTACTAGACCAAATTATTTTTTGATAATAATCATATTATGAGAGCGTGTATAAAATGTCAAATATTTTCAGGCAAATAGAAGATAAAACATTTTCCTTTGAAACCTATAAATACCTCATCACCTTTCTAGTAGTGGGGTTTGGACTTCATTGGGGAAATAAACTCAAATTCTATTGGTCAACACAGGTGGATTTAACTGCAACTGATTACTTTACAAAATGGGTTGATTCCATCCCAACTAAATTATCAATTGAAAATGTAATGATGAGGTTCCTAGAATAAAATATCTTATCAAGATTTGGGTGCCCAAAGAATAACATCATTGATACCGCAAAAGATTTTAAATTAGTCAAAATGGTTGAATTCTGCCATAAATACAACATTGAGTTAGGAAAGTCTATTGAATATTATCCTCAAGGGAATGGGATGGGAAAATCCTCAAATAAAAGCTTGCTCGGAATTATTAAAAAGATGTAGTCAGAGAAAAAAAGATCATGGGATATTAATATCAGATACTCATTATGGGCTAACATGATAGTGTGAAAAGTTCAATTGTCACATCTTGATTTCAGTTGATATATGGGAAAGAAGCAAACCTTCCTATCCAAATAGGACTACCCGTGCTAAAGATGATACAACATGAAGTATATGAGAAAATTGATATGGTGAGAAGAATGTATGTGTTAATTGAATTAAAATAAGAAAGGGAACGTGAAGGGAACATGCCAGTGTAAAATTGCAAGTTGCAACATCACCAGAGAATAACTTAGAATACTTTTGATAGAAAATCCCTGGAAAGAGATTTCCAACTAGGATATTTAGTCTTGAAGTGGGATGCTAGAAGAGAATATAGGGGAAAACATGGAAAGTTTGATAACCTATGTATGGGGCCCTATGTCGTTTTAGAGGTACTAGGGAATAATACATATAATATTACTAAACTAAATGGAGAGTTTATAGAAGATGTTGTCAACGGAAGGATTCTCAAATGATTCTTTTTATAATGAATCCAAGTTCCAAAATATTATACATAGTAGAAAAACAGTTTTTCAATTTATACTTTCCATTTAAAATTCCAACATTTACATTTTCAGTATTTTCCATTATACTATTTGTTAATATTTTGAAAAGGTAAGAATTTGTTCAGTTTTTTAAAATTTCATGAGAAGTGACTCCAAGGCCCAACAGAAGGCACATGTTAATGGTTCTTATTAGCTTAAAAAGCAAGTTATTGTCCCCGTTGGAGGGGATGTTAGTACTAATATTTTCTACATATTTTATAAACATCTAAAATGGATGCAAGGTTAAGATTTATCCCTAAAGGGGAAAAGGTCCAAAGGAAAAGAGATGATATGGAACTTATTCCTGATCTAGAAAGAAAATCACGAGAGTAGGAGTTGAGATCCAGGTGCTGATGTTAGATGCAACGGATCATCGCCGATCTCTAGTTAGATCTATCGCTAGGTTAGGTTAAATAATGCATTTTAAAGATGCAAACATGATAGTGCAATTGATCGAGCTAATCATAGCATGGATCTACATATTAATGATATATGTTTATAACTCCCTAAAAACAGGAATGAGCATTAATTTGCTTTGATGAGGAGTTATAAACCCAAAAAAAAGAGACACATGACATAATATAAATTATAACTCCTCGCCGATACTTTTTGTAAAACCACCCTAGCCCAATGAGAGTTGTGGTTTGGAAAATCCATCCGGAGTAAGCTAGCTATGGAGCAATACTCCCTCATCGGACGGAGGAGGAGCAAAGTTAACATTGACTTTGCTCCTCCTCCGTCCGATGGAGGGAGGATTGCTCCATATCTAGCTCACTCCAATCCATCCTGGTTTCTTCCCAAAACCACATACCCATAAAGAGGCCATTTCATTACTGCATCAACCGATTCAAAAGTGAACAAGAGTCAATAGGGTCCCACGCACTAGTCGACGTTAGCCAAAAGGGTTCCAAATCAAAATGTGCCAATTGTCCATATTTTTTAAGTTTGAATACGTTCAAACTTCAAATGGTTTTTTATTTGTTTAATTGTTACTTTTCACTTGAAATAAGAAGTAAATCCCTAAACCAAATCATCTATCCAACACGTATTTGTAGCCAGAAGCCTCTCACCATAGTATAACCGCGTAATTCAAGTACTATCTTATTTACCTTGTGCTTGTTTTAATTTCTAGATAAAATAGTCATCCGTACCCTATAATCTAATCTAGTTACATAGTAAACTTCATTCCAAAAATGGATCAACAATCCAAAGCTAAATTACACAAGACCTTGTTTGTTGGTGATGATCACATACTAGACAAACATGCCAACATTTTTTAAACCATCATCACTGGCTCTAAACTAAATGCAACCTTGAAAGAGGCCTAGTCATTAGCCATTGCAAACCAAGATCCTTTTCACCTATGGGACTTAAATATTGCATGAGCAATTTTCCCTAGGTCTGTCTATTTTCCTGAATTCACAACCCGGTGTTCTATGTAGTACTCTCCTAGCAAGAAATCAATTATGTCATCAAATCTCTTTATTGTAACAACCCTAAAAGTCGTTATTTTTTTTTTAAATTAATGGTCTAACTATAATGAATCTAAACCAATCTCAGTTTACTTTTTGACATAAGGTTATAGTTGTGATACATGCAACTGAAAACATGTGATCCCTATAAAGGATGTTTTTTTAGTCTTTTTTTTCATTCAAAACATAAGTCTCTTTGCGATGATATAGTGATATGATTTATTATTACGACGATATTAATTTTTTGTCATCAAATTTAAGAAGGAGAATTCATTTTATTTTCTGCTAGTTAATGTTGTTGTGCTTGCTAGTTATGTTCTTTTGTATATCACTTGACCCTTTCCAGAAGCTGGGAAAAGATGAGTTATAGGTCTTACTTGGCGTATATCGCCAACGCAGACCTTTTGTAACTTTTTTGCAGGTGTTGATTCGAGAAGCCTTCCAATCATCCTATTCTCACCAAGAGTCCTAAGCTAAAAATAAATGCAAACACTCCTACACAAGGGCCTAAGAAAAGACAAAAGGAAACATACTTACCTTATTCATATAACATGAGTACATGTATTACATAAGGTATTAAGGCATCCCTCCAAAATGAAAAGGGGATAGTCTTGGACTATATAGTTTGGGTATAAGTGTAATGTACCATATGGAATTTAACATTCGCGTGAATGTCTAAATACTCTAGTTGTTCACCACTTGGTATGTCAACTCCTAAACCCTAGGGTTGAATGCACCTTGTTGAAAGTGATTGTCTTTTCGATGAATTTCTACATTGGGTTCTTTTGTTCTTTGTTCATCCCATCCAGTCTCTGTCTACTCAACTGGGTAGCTCCACTATCTAAAAATGATGGTGGAGGAGCCGAGGTTCTCGACCATCGAAACCATTTAACATTCGAGAGAGAAGAGTTTGTTGGTGAGGTTCTATTTCCACGAAATGGTGATGCCTATGTTCAACTTTTGATTCTATCACAGTCTTATATGTAGAGACAAGGTAAGGTCTTTCCATGCAATCATATTATTGTTTTTATTCAGTCATAAAACAGTTTTATAAAACCAATGTTTGACCTCTGTGGTTTGTTTGTGCATGAGGATTTCTAGAACGATTCTCTGCAAAAAAAATTGGCTGGACATTGTGCTGAAAGGGATTTACGGTCTAGGTAAGACCTGCTACCTCATCCTTTTTGTGGCTCTGTGGCTTGTAGCACCATGGATTGACCTGATTTCTCATGGCATGGTCTAGAAATCCATCTCTGGATTGTCTTTTGTGAAAGTGGTAAATTACTTTGGTAGCCGTGAGGCATTTTACATTTAAAATGTAAAGAGAAATATTCGACCATGGAGTCAAAGTGAATATGCAACGTTTGTTTAATGACAGATTTTATACTTTGTTTTACTGTGTGTTTTGAAAATCCCTACAACTATCGTTCCAAAATATAAATGTTTCCTTACTCAAAAAGGAACCCGTGAGGGATTTTAGTTGATATATTTACATAAACATGTTCTGTTTGACAGTTCAGTAACTTCGTTTACTTATATAAAATATTATGGTCATGAGGCCATTACCCTATATCGTTTTCCTTTGAAAAATGGTCATGAAGGTTCTATAAATTTTGTAGTAGATATGTAAATAAATTATTATGTCGGGAGGCTGTTTCTGTTGTTTTAGTTATATATTATTGTTTAGATGTATAACGACTCCCATGGGATTCGAACTTGGTTTCTGGATGAAAAGATGAGTTATTTAACAAGATGTGAGGCTACTGTCAAGTCTATTCAAGCTTTAAGTGGATATTACTATTTTTATATTAATTATTAAGCCATAAGGTTGTTGTGAAATCTCTTGTACGTTTACAAATGCAGTTGATAATACTAAAACAAACTTTATCCTGTAGCCAGAGTTGTGGCCTATCCATGATCTCGATTTAGTATTTTTATTTATAGTTTGTAGTTGGATGGGCCATAAATCCATTAATGTAACTCTGTTAACTGAAATCCTTAATCGTATTCGATCTCTAAACTTGGTTTATTTATTATTTAATCCTTGAATATTTGTTTACCCTAACTGTAACTAGGATTTAGATTGTGAGGCCAAAACTCGGTCATAGATTGGAATTTGAACTATATATATATATATATATAAGGTTTGGGCATAATCATAATGGTTTTGATATTGGTTTAAGTTCAATGTTTGATGTTGGTTTTTGTAAAATCGTATAATATATATGTATAGATACTATGTGTATCCTCTATCTCTCGGGTTACAGATTTGAAATCTTTGATTTGGATTTTAGCACTAAAATAGTTTTTCCTTTATATATATTATTACTTAGAAAATACTAATATTGTGAAGTGGTCTAAAAATATCCCTGAGGTTCATTTTTTATGTTAAAACCTTGAATATAAGAGTTTAGTTAATACTAAAAGATATATTTACATAGTTAGTCTTTTTAATAAGAACTCTTAAGAGACTGTAAGGTATTGAAAGAGGTTCTATAGGAGTTTTATTATTTAATCTTTAAAACCCCAATACTGATATAATAAATATCATAAAACTAACTGGGTGAAATATTAGGTGATAAAAGAGGGGTTGACTAATCATTGGGAAAACAATACTAATTAAAGTAATGTTAATATAACTAATAATCCATGAAAGAGAAGAAATGTTTGACCTATAATCATTGAATATCAAAACTAACATTATATGAAAATAATTACAACTACCTTTTTCAGAGTAATACAAACAACTATCATTAAACTTTTGTAGATACTGAGCATACTTCATAACAAAATATAGATATAGAATTAAAATCACAAATAAATAACAAGCAATTAGAACCTAGATAATTTGCAGAAGGGGGACAAACACCCAAAGGAGACTGTTCCACCCAACCGTCTCTTGAAGCAGCCAAGATTACTTTCTAAGGACCCCTGATCTTGTTCACTGAACCACTAGGACGAAGATCACTGGATAATAGCACACACAGAACTTGCTATAATTTAACAATCAGTAGCAGACTTAACTCAACAATTCCACTTTAGCTATACCCTCATCAAATTCCTTGTGTTCCTCACTTTTCAGTTTGCAGCAGTCACAAGGTTCATTCACTTGGAAAATAGAATGTAGTGAGCCTATTGCTCAATTTGATGGTATATATAAGATTTTCTAGGTCTTTGGGTCAGTTTTGGAATTAAATGAGCCACCTACTCAGTTCCCCCTCTCCGGGAACATGACCAGAATTTTAGGGATTTTGCTTCTTGCAACATCTAGAAAGTGAAATGCTAGTGCTTCCACTTGTCAACCAGCCTTCTATAGCTTCTCTTTCGTCCTAGTGGGTCAGTGAACACTCTTTTAACAGTCTCCTTTAGATATCTGTCTCTTATATTTAATTATCTAAAATAAATAAGTTTCAATTACAGTCATCCTTGACCAACTCGGTCATAAAAACTTTACAATAAAATTAACATAATGTTTCCTAAAATAAATAAAAATATTTATTTTTTAGTTCTAGGTGTGTTGCATTTACCACCCTATGCATCATAGATAAAACTAATATGTAAAATATATTTTGTATTCCAACGTTCCTAAGAACGAAAACCTGAATTAGAGATCCCTATCATACTCATACAAAAACCCCTTCCCTTCTAATTGAAACCTATTCCTACTACAACACTTAGAGAAGGGAGTTGTTCTCCCTAAAACCCCTCCACCTTATGAATTTATAGTGTTATATGAATTCTTAGGAAAAACAATATCCTTGATGTGCACCATTCTGGGTTATAAAAATGATAAACATGTAGATGATATAATTTTATGGTTCCTATTATGCTTGACACCCATATCTTCAAATACATTCCCAAAATATGACCTATGTGGTTTCCTATCCAAGCTATCGAAGAGAAATTAGAAGAATTTCCTATCATAGTATTATTTAGATACCCTTCCTAGCTGATTTATATTTTTTGTATTAAAACTATGAGCATTTCAAATGCTTAAATTTGAAGATGGTATATGAAAGTGGAAACCCTATTCCAGTGTTCAGATGGAATGACCTAGTCTTGAGAAAGTCTAACAACTCTAACTATTTTGAGTTTTGCAACAAGGTCAAGAATATAGAATATACCCTTATCCATGACTTTGATCCTCCAAGGACCTTTCCTGAAAAGGAAAATTGGCACCAGTTCACTCTTGAAACTAGGACATGAGATTGGTTTTTATTTGAGTAGTATACAATTATTAAGGTATATAAAATTGAGGAAAATCCATATCAACTTCCATCCCTCCTTACTCCTATATTGTTTGCTATGGAGTATGCTAGAAAAATATTCAAGGTTGATGAGAGGCATTTCAAGCATTGCAGGCATCACAAAACCTTCACCCTATCACAATAGATTGGTCCTTTCTAGCTTAGAGGACTAAAAGTAGTGCAATACTTGGAAAAATTCATGAGTCAGTTAAACTTGAAAAAATCCGAGGATTTCCCATATGACCCTCATGGGATTATTCCCAAGTAGAGAATTATTCTAATGATCCCACACCACGGCCAAATTGGAAAATGATAGAAAATTTAGAAAGTTGTGAGGAATCCCAAGAGTTTTAGAAGTGCATGGAGGAGGAAAGTGTTAGAGAGCATTAATTTGGACAAAAAAGGGGAGATGAATTGCTTTCCACACATATGGAGATTGATGATTCTGAACACGGGCGTCCAATAAAAAGGGCTGGAACATGGGAAGAACAAGTTGGAGAGGATGAAAATGATAAGTTACCTAAGGAATTGATTGATATGATACCACCTCCCCATAAAGAGGGGCAAATATAGAAATAAAGTATACTCATTATCCTTCTATGTGTTTCACAAAACCTAGAATGTTGTAGATAGAACCTTTAGAAGAACCCCCAGTAGGCCTAGTGTAAATGCAAATATATTTCCAAACCAAGTATATAGATATTAAGGAAAGAAATGTAAAGATGATAAAGGACACTAGACACCTTATAGTTGCATCAGGTAAACTATTACTTGTAGTAGAAGACCATAAAAGTGATACTCTAATTTGGGGTATCAATGGATATTCTTCTTCTTCTGTAGAGAGTGAAATGGAGGATTGTTTTTTTACTTGATCATGATACTAAACAATTTCCCAGAAAGAATGTTGCTCCACTAGTAATTTTTTGATCATCAACACTTCCTTCCCAATCTGCATCAGTAAACGCTTTCAAGGTAAAGTCCTATCCTTTTGGATACCATAAACCATACTCCATTGTACCTTTTAGATATTTTAGAATCATTTTACTATTGTTACATGTGTTTCTTTGGGAGTTGACTGGAATCTAGTCACCAATCCAACAACTTGCATCACGTCTAGTCTTGTGGCTGTCACATATAATAGACTTCCAATCATGGATCTAAACATGGTATGATCTATTTCCAGAGATTCATCATCCTTACTCAACTTGCAACTAGTGACCATAGGAGTACCAATAGGTTTGGAATATTCCATTTTAAACTTTTTCAACATATCTTTAATGTACTTCATTTGAGAGATGAAAATTATTTCTTCTTTTTGGTAGACTTGTAGTCACAAGAAGAAATTCAATTCACCCAACATTGACATTTCGAATTATTTCTTCATTTCAGAGGCAAAATCTACACTTAGGATTTGAATATTGCTTCCAGATATGATATCATCCACATAGACAACAAAAATTATCATATTTTTATCTTCGATCTTTAGGTAAACATTACTTTCAGTGGCTCCTCTTTTAAAACCTTCATGTTTCAAGTAACTGTCTAGGATTGAAAACCATGCTCTTGGAGCTTGTTCGAGACCATAGAGTGCCTTATTCAGTTTACATACATAATCTTTGTTTTCTGACAAGAGAAACCCTTCAGGTTGTTCAATATATACTTCTTCTTCTAGTTTTCCATTCAGGAATGCATACTTGACATCCATTTGATATACTTTGAAATTTTTATGGCATGACAGTGCTAAAAAAATTCTGATTGCTTCGAGTCGTGCTACAGGAGCATAAGTTTCTCCAAAGTCAATACATTCAATTTGGGCATACCCCTTAAAAACCAATATTGCTTTGTTCCTTATTACTTGTCCATCTTGATTGAACTTGTTTTTTAAAATCCATTTGGGCTCCTACAATTTTCTTATCTTCAGGTCTTGGGACAAGTTCACATGTCTCATTTTTCTCAATATGATCTAGTTCTTCATTCATGGATTTGACCCATTCATCACTTTTGCTGGATTTTGTAAATTTCTTGGGTTCAACTATTGAGAGTAGGGATTGTTCAACACCTAGTAGTTCTCTTCTTGTTATGACTCCAACATTTTTATCACCCATGATCTGTGACTCTGAATAATTCTTTTGTATCCTTTGTCACATCCCCAGTTTTGACCCCGTTTACAAGATGTATATAATGTAATTAATCGTGGTGAGGAGATAAAGGCAAAGGCCCCACCATCGATTTGGTTGTGTATGTTCGGCAATAGGGATAGTTGCTGATGGTATGTCATGCTATCCGACACATTATAATGTGGCATCATGTAAATACGCACATCAAATAAAATAAACCACAACCAGCTATGATAGTGCAACGTTGAATGAAAAGGGCGTGATTCCGAAGGATAAGGGGTGGGGGATGTCAAGCCTTTGCCTATGGGGGAAAAACCCATGTATTGCCACCTTGTTGATTTGTCACCTTGCTTGTCTCATCCAACCTCTTAATGTTTTGTGGAGTAGATGAGGCATTTATGGCTGCTAGTGGTTGGGGGCAATTATTG
The DNA here is from genome assembly GCA_001517045.1 of Pseudotsuga menziesii. NCBI lineage: Eukaryota > Viridiplantae > Streptophyta > Pinopsida > Pinales > Pinaceae > Pseudotsuga > Pseudotsuga menziesii. The sequence continues at coordinate 510,442 of LPNX011136077.1, read as the reverse complement.
TCCTTGGGAGTGGGGTGGCAGGACTGTCAGTCCTTTTCCTACACGCCCACTCCACCCACGACTACATTCACTCCACTCTTCCACTGCTACGCATCCTCATGATGGTCTGTTCGTCCTTCGGGATTCTTCCATTTTTGGGTCTGTTCATCTTCCTCATGCAGAGGTTGGTGTTGTTTTTCCTCACGCACTCTCCACTACGCATGCTCTCTGTGGTCTGCACCCTCCTCATGTTGGTTGTTCATCCGCGCGCATGAGTGGAGCTTTTTAATCTCATGCAGAGAGGGAGACGGTCTGTTTTCATCCTCACGTAGGTAGTTGGTCGAGCTCCTCACCGTGTGTGCTCTCTGTGGTCTGTTCATTCCCCATCGTGGTCTATTCCTCATCCGCGCTCAGAGGGAAGCGAGTTCACTCTCATGGTTGTCTATCCATCCGCGTGCAGAAGCGGAGCTATCCCTCCTCACACACAGGCAGGGAGTATGTAGCTTTTCCCCAGTGGGGGATTGTGTAAGTCTTTTCATTTTCTTAATTGTCTAGGATGGACTGCTGTTTGCATTTCACCGTGGTGATTGTGGTTACATGCATGAATTGTGGTCTACGGACTGTGCTGGGAATTTGGCTTTTTCCCTGTTTTGGGACTATGGATGGCTGCTATCATTCATTGTGGGGTTATGGCTACTGATTTCCACATCTATTGCCTGTGTCTTCTCCCCTGCTTTGGGACTGTGTAGTTGCCATCGTTTGCATTGTGAGTTGTGGTTGTTGGTGCACCCTGGTTTTGGGTTGTTGTTGAGTTGTTTTGGCCACGTTAGGGCCAAGAACAACTCTGATTTTCCCTGTGGGCTTGAGTTGTATCTCATTTTGGTTTGGGGTTGCCACCCTGCTATTTATACCTTCATCACAAAGCTGTGAATGAATTGTGTTGCTGCGGTATGCAGTGGTTGGTCTTCGCAATGTGCTGGCTTGGCCAATCGGTTGATGGCCTGATAAACCCAGCTATGTTGGTTTGACTGATTTGTATCCCTCGGCTATGTGTAAGCCTGCGTTGACCCTTATCCTTGGAGGAATCATGCCCAACTAGGGGGTGGCAGTGTTGCTGAGATATTGATGAGCACGTTGGCCTATGGTTGGGTGGAACGTTGCAGCGACATAGCTAGTTGCGGGGTAAACTCTTCATCAAAAGATAAGTGCGGTTGGTTACTTCATCTCTGCAATTATATTGATGTCAAATGAATTGTAATGAACATGTTGAATGTTGGAATTGTATGTGTGTTTGCTTCCGTTGTATGTTGATGTTTTATGCATCTTTGTATGATGGATCATGCATCCTGCTATATATGTTTAAGCAATTTAATATCAGCATTTATCTCTTGTTGTTATGTTCATGGGGCTGTTGCCCATGTTTGGTGTGTTGGTCGCGTCGTCTTCGCCGGTTTAAGGGATGGGGACGTGACATCCTTCTACAAGGAGTTTTAGTGTCAAGTCTAGGGAAGTCTTCTTCATCTTCCTATGTATCTTCCTTCTCTTTGTCTTCTTCTTCATTACGAATTCTCTCATCCTTTTGCAAGTCTTTTATTTCATCATCATATGTATTTTCAATACTGACAATACTTTTCTCTCTCCTTGGTTTTATATCATCTACTTTCACATCATCACTTTCTACAATTTTATGTAACCTTTTATTGTAACACCTATATGCCTTTTTGGTGGATGAGCATCCTAGAAAGATTCCTTCATCAGTCCTAGAGTCAAACTTTCCAAGGTCGTCCTCATTTCTCGTTTCTTTTGATGTAACAGTTACTGACAAACACTTTAAAATGTTTGACAAAGGCTGGTCTTCCATACCACAATTCATAGGGGGTCTTATCCTTATTCACTCTAAGTTTCCCTCTGTTAAGTATGTAGACAACTGTGTATGCAGCTTCTCTCCAAAATGAATCTGACAGTTTTGCTTCATTAAGCATTGTTCTGGCAGTTTCTTGGACTGTTTTGTTTTTCCTTTCAACAACCCCATTCTTCTGAGGAGTTTTTGCAGCTAAAAATTGTCTCTTAATTCCATGACCTTCATAGAACTCATTGAATTCATTGGAAGTAAATTCTCCCCAATTATCTAATCTAAGACACTTGATTTTCATACCTGACTCATTTTCAGCCATTGCCTTGAAGATTTTAAATTTTTCAAAGGCTTCTGATTTTTCTTTGAGGAATGCCACCCAGGTCATCCTTGTGTAATCATTAATGAGAAACATGAAATAGAAATCTCCTTGCAGGATTTTAGTTCCGGTTGGTCCACAAAGGTATGTGTGTATTATTTCCAGAGTGTGTGAGGTCATATGTTCTTTTATTTTAAAATTGGCTCTAGTTTGCTTCCTATGTTGACAATGTTTACATACAGAGTTTACAGGAACTACAATTTTTGGTATATCTCATACAGCTTCCTTCATGCTTATTTTAGCAAGATTGTCAAAACCTAAATTTCCCAACCTTCTGTGTCATAACCAACTTTCATCTACCATACTTAAGTAACATTGGTTTTCATTTTCCAAGTTGTATACATTGTTTGTATTTCTCATAGCAATGCCAACGACCTTTCCCGATTCCTTATTCTTGATTTCACATTTTTCTGAGTCAAAGATACAAATGTGTCCTTAGTCACATGTTTGACTTACACTGAGAATATTAGGCTTGAGGTTTTCAACTAGCAAAAAAATTTCTGCTTTGATCTTGTTGTTGACAATAGATGTTCCTTTGCTGATTATTTTGGAGGACAGATTGTCTCCAAAAGTGAATTTTCCCTTATTATCTTTTAGTTTTATGAATTTTCTTGGGTCACTAGTCATATGTTTTGAATAAACACTATCCAAGTGCCATAATTTTGGCTTTCGGTTGCACATAAAGCAATCATGGAACTTGCCTTTTCTTTCTTTTCTCTCAAATACTTCTTTTGTTTGGTGTTCTGAGATTTGATTGCAACAGTAATCCTTGTAGGATTCTTCAATTTACAATCTCTTTCCATGTGTCCATGGTTATTACACTTATAACATTCTATGTCATATTTTCGGAGTAGTGTAAAACGATTCTTATTTCCTTTCGACTTTTTACTTAATGAATTCTTCTTGTATTCAGAAACATTTCTTTCAGTTCTTCAATTTAAGGATTTATGACCAAAATTATTACAAGAAAAGTACTGACCTAAAAAGATCTATAGATATCTATTTGGTCTCTTAGTTGCTAGATTATTTATATTTTTATCTTGGGAAATTAAACCGACTTTCTTGCTTCCTTCCTTTTTAGCTAGATTTTTTAGTACTTCAACATAGCTTTTCTTACTTCCTTCTTGATTGGTGACAAGAAAACTCTTTGGATTATTCTCTTTAACGAACCCCAAACCAGACCCATCACTTGATGGCCTTTGGCTACTCATAATTCCATTTACCTTTGGCTACTCAAAATGTCATCTAGAATCCTTGAGCTATTATCAAACTTTGATTTGATAGATCCTTCATCAAGATTTCACTTGAATTGTATGATTTCTTCTGCAAGTTTTTCAGACTCCTGTATTCTTCTTTTGAGCTGTAGGTTTAGGTCCTCCTCAACCTTTTTGGAATATAGAAGTTGAGCTTCCAACTGACTGATGATAATATTTGGATGTCTGTTCTTTCTCATTTCTCAATTTCTTGAAGGGTGCTAACAATTTAAGCTCTTAAGTCTACTTCTCCTTCTACATCTGAGTCAATATTTGAGGCTTGAGTATCTAGGCCCATAAATAAAACTTCAGTTTCTTAAAATTCACTTCCATCTGAATATTCATTGTCTTCCATGGTGTAAACAATTTTCTTTTTCCCATAGGGTTTTTTCTTGTTTCTTGGTTTACCCTTTTTAAACTTTGAAGTTTCCTTTTTCTTCATTCTCATCTTCTTTAGTGTAGGTACATTTAGTGGCAAAATGTCCAATCCTTCCACAATTAAAACACTTTAAAGGTAACTTCCCCTTGTATTTTCCATTCCCTCTCTCAAGTTTATTGATGAAAAGAGCTTCCTCATCATTTGGGTTTTCTGATTGATTTTTTAAGGATGCTTTAAAACCTACTTCTTTTCTTGAAGATCCATTTTGTCCTGTTCTCATCTCATATGCAGTGAGAAGTCCATGTAACTCATCCATTGTTACCTTTTTAAAATCATCTCGTTCTTCTAAGGTGGATACTTTTGGGTCATATCTCATTGGTAATGTTCTTAGTACCTTTCTTACCACTTCCTTTTCTTTTACTTTTCCTCCAAGCCCTCTGATTGCATTAACAACTTCATCTACACGAAGAAGGTATTCATCAATATTCTCTTCTTCTTTCATTTTCAGACTTTCAAATTGACGTTTATATGTTTGAATTTTGGATTCTTTGACCTTAGATTCTCCTTCATAGATCATTTTCAACTTGTCCCAAGATTGTTTGGTAGATGTGCATTGCATAACTTTAGTAAATACTGAGTTGTTAAACCACTTAAGATTGCGTTTAGGGATTTGGAATTCCCTTCATATTCACCTAGTTCAACTGTGTCTGTAGGGTATTGGTTTCCTATTTTAAGGTCCTTTTCTATGGCTTCCCAAACCTTCCATCCCAGGGACATCAGATGACATCTCATTCTTACACTCCAGTAAACATCATTTTCTCTAGTAAATAGTGGATGTTTGTTAGTGGCCAATCCTTCCTGTTGATCCATTGTGATTTTTGGATGGGATATTCCTTCCAGTGGTTAAGCTGTTGTGAAGGAACCTTCTCTGATACCAATTGTTGTCTTATCCCACAATACTAAGAGGGGGGGGGATTAGTATTGTCACTTCAGCTTAAAATACACAAAAATCAACAATCAAGACACAGATTTTATCTTGGAAAACTCAAAGGGAAAAACACCAACATAAACTCATTAATAATATGAATTTACAAAATTGTTTATCTGCTACTACAAAAAGGATGTAAACACACCCTAGGTTTTTCCTGAAACTATAGACAGAAATGCTACAACACCCCTATGGTTCTCTGCCTGCTTCAACAGACAAGGATTCTACGACACCATGGTCTACAACTACAACCGGTAGGAGGCTTCGACCCCCTGCAAGCCTGTGGCCTGCCCTAGAACAACCCTGCCACCCTATACTGATTTTCTCAGTATTTTAGAACAATTTTAAACTATCCACTTTGAACTCTATCAAGCTTCCTAACATATACACCTAATTATTTTCACCTTGCTTCAATAAATACCCTTTACCTATTTATTATTAACACATCTCTCCATAGCTACACTCTTTCGTTTTGGATCATGAATTTTTACTTACAGACAAAACTATTCATCTTCTACCCATTCAATCGTCGCATCATTTCATTGTTAATTTTCAGAAAAGGAATCATTTTGTTCTTCCCACATCTCAGAATTCATTTCCACGGCCCTATTTATCGTTTTCTGGTGCTTCCATAATCTTCTTCTACAGATACAATCCAGACAGTTGATCTTATGTCTGAATCTCTCCGGAACATTGATATACTCTACAGATTTCCCTTTGAAATCATATTTCCACACCAAGTTTATGGTTCAACGATTCCCCACCTTTGATCTTCATTGGGATTCTCCATGAGCATCGATCTCCATATTGTGGGATGCGGAAATATAATATCTCAAATCGTATCTTGACTTTCTGCCTTCCGCTTTCCGGACTTCCCTTTCCGCAAACTTCTTTTTGCACTGCGGAATGCGGAAGTTGGAAACTCAATATTTCATGACTTCGGCTAATTTTTTTTTCTTCCTTTCCTCTTTCTGCACTTATTTTTCCAAACCATTGATCTATTTTAGCATAACTAATCTCAGTCATTCGATCTTGATCTTTTGCAGAACTTTGGATTTTCCACCTAACCGTTGGAACTAATCCCTAACCGTCGGATCTAGTGCGGGACTAATATAAGTTGTTTGATCTTGACTGTTGTGGAACTGACTTTCGGGCATCGGAACTAATCCTTAACTATCAAATCTAGTGTGTGGCTAATATAATCCATCCGATATTGATTGTTGCGGAACCGACTTCCGAGCTTTCTACTTTCCGTACTTGTCTTTCCACAAGCTCATTTTCGCGTTGCGGAATGCCGAAGTCATGACTTTGGCTAATTGCTTTGCACCTTTCTGTTTTCCGTAATTATTTTTTTGAACAGTTGATCTGCTTTAGTGGAACTAATATCAGTTATCTGATCTCGATATTTTGTGTAACTTTGTCACTTCACACGTGTTTAACCTCTACGCTAGTTCATTCAGCAAGAACATTGTGAGCCATCAATTTACTTGTATGATCGATCTCAGTCGTTCAAATTGCTACATTTTTATTCATTTGTCATTCAACCTACAACCTGCAATAGGGTTATTCCTTTGTCATTCTACTGGTTTCAACCTGCCACCATATTTTTGACTTTCGTTAACATTTTTGACATCAATGACAACTATTTTACTCAACACTTAACTCATCCACTTCTTCTTTTCTATGGTCTATGTCTTTCACTGAGTAAGAAAATTACACATCCAAAATATGGGAATCCTTCTATATAGTGCTCTCTTTATTGTTCATCGTTGATTGATTTTCACACTTTGGCTCCGATGTGTAAAAAATATTTTTGTGATCAATGATCCATTGATACCCCAAATAAATGTGAATCTTTCCTAACCAGATTATCTCAAATATTCATCTTTCAATCTTACTTCACCACATATGTCTCTTTCTCATTTATAGTCTTCTTAGTTCAACATATGTTTCCAATTATTGAAGTTTCTCATCCTTGGATAACTCCCACACTTTTTTACATCTTATTCAAGTTATGATTGTGTCAGTGTGTTGCTTACCACAATTAATCTTTGTGGGGTTTAGTGCACATATGATAAATTCCTTACGGGAATTTTGCACATAAATTCATAACTCATATTGTTCTTCACAAGTCTTTGCACCAAACACCATTTTCTTTGTGGGATTGTTACACACAAGTTTATGTTCCATGTTCTTCATTCATAAGTCTCACAAATGGTATTTGTACATATCTTCAATTTTCAATGTTCTTCTTCATGGATTATTATTTGTGCACTTGTGACCAATTTCATGGTGGGAATTTTGGTCTCATGGTACTTTCACATTCTTTCATATGTATTTCCTTAATCTAGATTTGTGTTTGGAAGTCTTCAACTCTTTTGTCATCAGTATAACCTTTTATATCAACTCGATACCTTTGAAATCAATGAAAATACATGTGCAACAATACCCCCCTTTGTCATTGATTTCAGCACCACTTTGAATGGTAGCACCTATCATAAAACTCCCCTTGAAGTTCATCTCTTCTTCTGTGCGCAAGGAGGTTACATTTGTGATCATGCTCTTGCTTCTTTTTTGCATATATCTAGTTTCCAACTTCTTTTATTTTCTTATTCTCCACCTTCATTGATCCCCCTGTTATTGGGATTTATATTTCTCTCTACCCTTTGAAATCAATGGAAATGGGACTCTCTTCCTTGCTGACTCCCCCTCGCTTTGTGCTCATTTCCTCTTGTTTGTATTGCATCTGGTGTGTCGGGTCATAGATAATTCATTTCTACATCAGATACATGGAACTGATTCGCATTATCTTGTCGCCAATATTTTCATCTTATTAAATGTATTTTTCATGTGATCTTATCTCAAATTGCGGACATGAGGGTCTTTTATGAATGTCAATAAATTACCCTATTTTCTCACATATTTCCAACCGTCTGCATGCATGGTAAAAGTTGATATACCCAATACATTTTCCATGTGTTATATGTGTACTAGAACTTTATTCTGACATCATATTCCAAATCACCTTTTTTCCTTTGTTGACCCATGCATTAAATTTTGACATCGTTGTGATCTCCCTTGGATTACACAACACAAATTCATCAACTTTGGTGTCCTTTCAATTTATTTATGAGCGCATGAAGAATTGTTTCCCAATTCTATAAGTTGGCAGTGTATTTACTTGGTTCACCACCCTATTTCATTCATCGTCAATATTTATTTGGAATTTTTATCTTGAGTTATCAATCTTCATCTTTCCTTTCCTTTGTCACCATCATCTATTTCTTTTAGAGATTAAACAATTATGTTGACAACTTTCGTTTGGTGGTCCAATCACAACATAAATATTTGGGATAACTTAGAATGTATATGAGAGTGTAGAATTCTCAAGTCTCGATTCAAGGAGACTAAATTCATGCATTGGTACTAGCAGGATCAGTTCAACCGGGACACTTCTGAGAAGTTGTCTCATCTTACCCACCGGGTCAACATTTTGAAATATCAGTAGCAACAAACACTCTATATTTTGAACCAGATTAGGGACACACACACTTCCTCTGATTTTTCATCTTCGACATTAGACCTTATTTCTTTGTTGAAATCATCAGAGTCTACATAGTTGACTCCAATGTATTTGTACTTGCACCTTTCACCACTGCCTTCCATCCGGGTTGAATAAATTGATCTCGAACTGCGTTTATGAATCATCTTCATCTTCTATTGGCTTCAAATTTGTTCATGACATGACTGAATTCACTTTGGTTTTGTTCGACTCCATATATCTTCTTTTATTTCCAATCTATGGCTTGATGTAATATGAGCTTTGAAGCTCCAAATTTTGTAATCACATTTTTAAATGCAAAACTTTCATTTTTCATAGTCCTTGTGCATTACGTGTACATGTGTCTCCTTATCATTTTTGCGTGACAATCCATACTTTTGATAAAAACATTTACAATAAAAATATTCAAATGAATTCTATATGAAACACTCTAATACTTTAATCCTTGAATTCTTGATGTACCTGTTGAACTCAAGGATCTTGCATAACCCCTTTTGGTTAGCAATGAAGAAAATAATTGCTTGCTACTAAAACTATGTTGTCATTATTTTTATTTTTTTCACACTCCTGAGATACCTTCCTCGCCCATATATTATCATACACAACCGGATGAACTGTATTGATGTTGTTTACATATTAGACATGCTCCTAAGATACATTCTTTACCCAGGTTTTCTTGTGAACAATCGACCTTTTCTTATGTGGAAGATGCTCTTCCATAAACTCATGCGAGAAAGATATTTTTTGTTGTTCTACTCTCATGAAACAATGTGAATCCCTATTCCCATATTCATCACAAACATATCATATAATGTTGTGGAAGTATTTTTATATATGTCCAACATAGCTACATATCCAACATTTTATAAAACTGAAGCTATTTTTATATTTGAAGGAGTTAACATACTTGGGTTTCTTATGCATTGTAGGATGTCCATATTTTCTGTGAAATGTGACCTATTGGTTAGAACAAAGTTCTCCTTTGTCTCACATATCATCTCTTTCTTTTGTATATCCAATGCATCTCTTACCCTCTAGATACCTTTGGAAGCTCAGGATTCATCTAGGATTGTCAAGCTATTGTTAAACTTGGTTAGAGTATCTACGTCAATGCATGTTTCGATTTTTCCTTGAATTTCACAAACAATTTCAGCTTTCAAGTGTAAAAATCATGACTCTTTTAGTGTAATTTGTTTCTGCAGTAACTCACTCACTGATTCTGACTCCTTCCAATATTTTTAGTGTACACTTGTTTTCTTCAAGTTCTTAGATTCTTTTCTTTACATAAACCAATTCCTCTTCTTTGACCTTTATTTGTTTCTCCAATTCTTCATGCATGTCCTTAATTTGCTTGAACTGTTATTCTACTTTTTCTAGTTGTTCCTTTAGAGCTATATTTCTTTTTCTTGATTTCTTCAAATCTTAACGTGGGCTAATCAATTCACCTTCCCAGACGACTTCAATATTGTCCTCATCTTCATATTTTGAACTTTCTTCAACACTATTGAGATTTTCCCTTGATTTGGATTTCATCAATGGTAGTGTGACTCCATCAAAGCCTAATGTTTATGTTCAATAGTATTATCCAATTTGAACGATTCTTTTGTGATGCTTGGTTTTTTCTTTTCTTTCGACTTTGGATAGGGTAGGTGAATTCCATTGTAGGTCCATTTATATGATGGTTTTGATTGACTAGATGGGGCTCCTTTAACTGATGACTTCCCTCCTATTGAGTTATCATTTTAAGTTTTAAACCTATGAAGAGAAGTAAATTATACAAATTCCTTAAAGAAAAATAAATACTACACCACAACATTCACACATAAAACATAGAGATTTACCCTATAAACCCTTAACCGAGAAAACCAACAAACCTTGGAGCCACACCTCCTATTTTCTCACTATTATTATGAATAACTCATAATAAAATATAGGTATTTTGTATCCTCCAATACCCTAATCTGTTAACCCAAATTAGAAAATATATCTGAATCCATTAACTAGGATAAAATTACATATTTTTAGAAAATTCTCCAAAATAACCAAAAACAACCCAAAAATTTGGGAGCACAGAAACAACCTATCGGCTTGTTTTCTTGAAGGTTCCTACAAGGATATTTAAGTGTGTCACTTATAGGCGCACCTCCCACACACACATGCAATGATAAAAACATATACGGTTATGGAGAGAAACTTCCTATGGCTTGGGGTAGATCAAAATAGACTGAATGACACCAGAAATCAATCCATTCCAATATGCAAGAGAAACAAATGTTGCTAACACTAAGGGATATAGAACATAAATTTTTCCAGAGGGTTGATATAGATCCCCGTTGATATTTTCCACCATTCTTGTATTTATAATTCACTCTCAACAACAATAAACAAGACAAGCATGCTATATATCAAAGTGTTAGGCCTTCTCCAGCATATATAAATCCAACATGTATAAGAAAATATAACTACATCCATGGACAAAATATTCAGTCATACGCATGTAATGGATGAGAAATGGATATTTCTATTAATAATAAATAGAGAGAACAGTGAAAAACTCTATCGGCACCTCTTCGAAACGGAGAAACTGATTCCTCCACCTGGGCCTCCACCACTTCAATCCTCCATCTCAATGGAAAGCTTACAAAGCAATGGAAAGCTTAGGAAGAGCATCAATGTGTGCTCAAAAGGACATATATAAAAGTGTCAAGCCTACTCTAGCATATATCAATCCAACATGTATAATCAAATATAACTAAATCCATGGATAAAATATTCATAGTCATACACATGTAATGGACGAGAATGGATAATTCTATTAATAATAAATAGAGAGAACAATGACAAACTCTGTCGGCACCTCATCAAAATGGAGAAACCGAGTCCTCCACCTAGGCCTCCACCACTTCAATCCTCCATCTCAATGGAAAAATTACAAATCAATGGAAATATTGGGAAGAGCAACAATGTGTGCTCAAAAGGACAAAAGGATGTAGACTTAAGCATAAGAAAATGATGCAACAATGAATTATAGTTTCCTTGCTCTCCAATCTTCTCCTCCTTCAATGCATCCAAGGGGCTAAATATATAGCTCTCCAATAGACAATGGAGGGTTGATTTGGAGCATTTCTAGGCATATGGAAGGCCAAGAGTCAAGCTATTTAGGTCTCATTGATGAAAAATCCATTTTTTTTGTTTTTATGCACATTTCCCAATGTACGTGGGCTACAGTGGATCAACTTGGGTGTACACACAGGTATTAGCTTAAAAGTCACATATACAAATAAACAAGTGTTTTTTAGGGATTTTCTTGGATCATCAAAGTATAGCTTGAGCAAGGGGGTCCCAAGGAGTCTACAAAGGGACATGGAAGGCCATAAAAGTGTGATCTACCAAGTGTGGTAAAATAAACTATAACAGATGTCCCCTAATGTGTGAGGTTAGAGAGGTAACATGATGGACGAAATACATTATATCCATCCCATAAGTGGAGTAATGAAGACCTAGGTGGAAGAACCAACCACTCATCAATACAATACAATGATAAATCTTAGCATGTGACTACAAATATACATGCAGTAGTCACAGATACATAAGGGTACAATGGCCATGAATAGGCATGAGATACAAATGTCATGTGTGGTCATTTCCATGTATAATATACAATGAAAAATTTCTCCATAGTGGATGAAGATATCTGATGATATACTGGAATCTGGTCATGAGAGCTGACATCTCATGAGTATTGACACAATCAAAGAGGTAGCATATGTGGAATGCCACCAAGCTTGGAGGTCTTCTACGCAAAACGCTATGAGTACATGTTCCATCATGCAGATAAATGTGTTGAGATCAAACATGATGGGTCGTCATCTTATTACTGGTCATTGATTTATATCGTTAGCAGGTGTGAGATATCCCACCGATAATGATAATGGGAAACAAGGTACAGAGTGCAATCAAACAAGTGTGAATAGATGTGTTGAGGTCAAAAACTTGAAAGAATCCATCGATCAGGAGACATTGATGTGTTCCAAAAATTGTCGATGGTGAGATAACCTACCACTGATGACTGCAAGTCTCAAGGAACTCAATGGACTTGTTAGCACTTGTGCTAAATTTGAATATTTTTACAAATGCATCCACACTAGTTCCCCTGTAGAATATTAATCCAATGAAAAATTAGGGGTAGTGTAGAAATAATAGATCAATTCTATGAGTAATCATGCTAAGAAGGAGCACAAGAAATAGATATAAATATATCTTGCTACTAAGAATTCTCACAAGCATACACAGGAAAACTAGAGAGAAGAAAAGAGACTTAATCACATGAATGAAGAGATGAATATTGGTGTGTATCCTTTCATTGAATAATGATGAATAATAGTGTACATAAATAGTACATCCCTCATATGAAAATTGAGTTGTATGGATACAACTCATAAATCTCAAAAAGGTTGACTTACCAAAATATAGCAAACCCCCATAGGTGGCTAAAGCACTTCCCAAATATATCAAGGACCTCACGAATTGGAAAAATCATGAGTGAGTTGTCAAGGAGATGGAAAAAAAACAAGGCTAATCCTATAAAAGGGAGAGAAAGTCATCAAGGATGGGTTGGCAACAAAGGGACCCAGTTTCCTAATTGACTAGCTTTACCTTATCCACAGAAAAGCAGGATAAAGCAGTATAAAACAAAATATTTTGTAATGTGTTGTATACTAATTCTGGATGGTCAAAAGGTGGTCAAGATCAACCCAGAATCACAAGTAAAGCATTCCTGGGATGTAGATTCCATGTATTGAATTTAAGGTGCAAGTGGATGCTAACTAATTAAGCTAGTGGGTGAATAATTAATCAAATAATGATTAATTATTTTATCCTAAGTTATGAGTGGGTTTAATATATGTTAATAGAAATTATCAACCAGTGATGACACTGCTTTCTCCTCTGCAATACAAAACACAAATACAGAACAAAAATACACACCAACGTATCATTCCCTTGAATAATTAAATCAATTAACATAATACACCATATACCTCAATCGTAGATCTGCTTATCTTCTCTCCAAAAAGTCCTTGAGATGGTTCAATACCTGCAAGATGGATTACAAGAAAAACAAAAAGAATGAGAGCATCATGATAATCAACTATCCATATTAGTGATCAAGGAATCCAATAATATTTAATCATAAACACAACAATCAAATATAGGAAAGGGAAATGTCTTTGTATTAATATATGGATGAGAAATAAGTACAACAAAAAATCCTTGATGTTGATAGATTTTGTCTCAAAAATAATGTCTACAATCTCCTATGAAGAACTCTCCAGCTACAAGCTACCTCTACTTTGCCTCTATTCAGACTTCAAACTAGCAGCATAAGGATGTTTTTTCTGGCCTCCCCCACTCTCCTCATGAAGGCTTCATTTATAGGCCTAGAACCCAAAGGATGACTTGAAAAAAGGATAGAATGAGATCCCTATAGGTGAGGGAGGTGAATGTCGCCTCTCCCAGGCACATAGGAACTAATTCCATGAAGGATTCTATACGAAATCTTCTAGAAACTTCTTTTATTCCCTTTCAACTGACCATCGGCACTTTTACCCAAACTAGATAGAGCGTTGATTTGGGATTTTTTCCAAAACAAAGGGACATCGGTGCTTCTTGCTCAACTCAAAAAGGCATCGCTGACGCTCTGTGGAAAATACAAAAGAGCGCCATCCTTGCTAGGTCAGGGCAAAAAATGGTCAAGATGACCTAGGGCGGGATTTCTGGGAGGTTTGCAAGCAACAAGAACTTATTTTGAAGGCTGACTAAGCAGTGTGAGATTTTCATGTGCAACAGAATTCCCCCCAAAGTATGAAGCTAGAAGGAAGTGATAGATGAAATACTTTGCATGTTTTTCATCTGATACAAGGGAAAAGAGAGATAAACTTATAGAGGACCGGTAACTGGCTTCATCCAACTCAATCATAGCTGCTGACCAATACACTATAGATCTATGATGATGACCATGTCATGGCTACCAATAATACACCATATATCCATGTATGACTGCTATAAGAGGTAGAACATAGCTATTAGATATACAAAGTATATCTATGTCTCTCAATGTTAGATATAGAACACAACCACCAAACATACAATGTGGATCCATGTCATGACTCTAAATGATCTCCAAACGCAACCTGAGCATAGGTGATGATGATGAAAATCCTAACCACTCAGGGTCTTCATCTTGATCTGCAAATGATATGAATCTAACCATGTGATTACAGTGTCTTTACATCAAACTTGGTAGAAACCAATTGATTACCAGTCATTGATGTCATCAACTGTTAACAAGCGCGAGGGAAATCACCATTGATGTCAATGATCCCCATGGTATCTTAGTAAATTCCATCGAATGTGAATAAAGGAATTGAAGTCAAACACTCAATGAGATCTTTCAATCAAGAGTTTATGATGTAAACTCATGTTGAAAGTGAGGTAACCTGCCATTGAGGCATGCAAGCCCAAGGTACTGTCTAGGTTTCTAGGTCTAATTCCTGGATAATGATCTAAATTCGACAGGAATAGATTCTGTCACAAGAGGGAAATGATGATTCCCGCATCAATGACACGGAACTAGGAATAAAAGTTGATTTGGAATGATAGAACTGACTCAGACATGACTAACTCTTAAGGACAAGTGAAGTTACTGATGGATTATGTTTCTGGCAGAGACATCCTTTGAACGATTTAATGGCATGACACATGAATTGGTAGCATTGTCTTGACGAGAATAGAACCAGGTGTAATGCAAGGAATTTGACAAAGCATTCTTTGAAATGACTCAAAGGAGTTAGGTGACTCACAAAAGTGGATCGACTCAAAAACAAGCTGAAAAACCAACTATTCATAAATGCAAATGCAGATAGGTGCCATGTTTAAAGGTGGACTGTAGAGTATTTCCATATAAACAAATGAAAACCATTCCCCTTTCCTTTAATTTCCCCACCTCAAAAGGCTAGTGCCTATTTTTCCTTTTTACGAGTCCAAAGCGGGTAACAAACACGAGTTGAAGCTCATCAAGTGATGAGTCCATTCTCATATTTTTCATGAACCTCGAAACGGATGGGTTCGCCCCCAAAATAGGGTCTTTCATCGTTTGTTTTATGAGTCCAATGGAAGCAAACTCATTTGTCATTTCATGTTTAGAGAGTCTGAAATGACTAAGAAGACTCCAAAGAGGTTCCTTTTTCATAAATAAGGGTAGTCGATCCGAAAAAGAGATAACCAACCCCCGACTAGTCGACCGTTCTGATTCTTTTACAAGCGTGAACATAACAACTTTGCTTGGCAATCTTTTTGTGTTTTATGGAGACTGAAAGGAGCTTAAATATAACTCCTGGACCAAGTTCCTTTTTCATAATCCATTTTTTACGAGTCTGAAAAAGTGAAAAAGTGTACTCGACACCTTTCTACTGGATTTTTAAAGAGCATATAAAAAGTGTAAACGACGCTCAGTACTTTTTTCATTTAGGTCTAAGCTCGAAAAAGACAAAAATAGCTTGAGACATAACCATGACCCCTTATTTACATGAAAAAACTCAAAAAACACTATCAAAGGTCATTTTTCAAAACTATAGAAAAATAAAAATAAAAACCCACTTTTGTCAAAATAATTTGGATTTCAAAACAAAGTAAATTACAATATATTTTTGAAAATTCCAAACTTTGTATAAATAGAAGGGTAGGTAATTTATTTTTACCACTTGTTGTTTACCATTGAGTGAGTTTTAGAAGGTATCTTTGGTGGCAAGAGTTCCTTCGGCAGTTTGGCAAGGGCATTCCACTTCTTTGCAGCTTCATAGTCCATAGAAGAGGTAAACACTTGGTCTTTTCTTCTTTTCATGTTTAATGTATTTCATTTTCTCCTTTTACATTTTTTAATTCAAAGTTCCCAAAATGGTGTAAAATGGTTTAAAGGACAAAGCATATGGTAGATTTCCTTTTGCAAAGGTAGAACAGAGTATTTCTCCTCTCCTAAGAGGTTTTAAGCCATAGGAGAATGAAAAAAATTTCATTTTGAGGGGTTTTTGGCCGTCGGTGTGCACCCCCTATGGCACTCTGTCAGGCTGGGATAGGATCATCGACGACACTTTGTCCACAGAAGAGAGGCGCTTGACGCTTCTCGCACCAAGGGAAAAAGCATCGCGGTGCTTTGTGCATGAAATCCAGCAGCACCGCGGAAGGGGAAAAGGAAAAAAGAAAACCCTAATCCATCCAAAAATGCAATTTTTCATGTTTTTGTCCTTGCTTTGCAATTTATGATGTCATTTGTTTTTCTTTCTCTTTGTCATGATACAATTTATGACTTCAAAATTGGTATTTTTTAGGTGCACCATGGTGATATGGAAATAAAGGGAGCATGAAGTCCCGAACAACCAAGCCACAAATGATCTAGCTACCATTCATGCTCTAAGGAACTGCGGGCTTCTCAAGTATTTCTGGATACCAGGGATGAAAGCACATGTCCGCCTACTAGAATAAATTATTGACATGTGGGATCCTGATCAGGATAATTTTGTGGTAGGAGTCCACATCCTTCCTATAGAGATAGAGGATATTTATTTCCTCATCGATTTGTCTATGGGGAGAAGCCCCGTATTTCTGTCAAGAGCACGGAAGGGAGAAGGCTCCTTGGATGATATCATTGATCAACATTGCTCTTTGGGTACAAAGTCCCAATCGGGTAAGTTAGCGATCAAATATCTAGTGGATCTCCCCTAAGGAAAATAGTATACACCATCGGTAGAGTGGTGGGTACTAGGGCTTCCCACCTCACTGGTAGATCTCGTATGTTATATGACTTACAGTGTAAGGAGCCTACTGTCTTCAACTAGTGTGAAGGCATGTTGTCTTGTCTGAAAAGTGAACTGAACAAATGCAAAAGAGGGACATTGAAGCAATTTGGTTACGAAGAAGTGGTGGTGTCTTTCATCTTACAGCGGTTACCTCACATGAGGCCCCAAGTGGCTATTACCAAATTGGATCCCGAAGATCCGAGGATGCTTGCATGGGTGACAGCTATGCGTCACCTCGGAGAGGGAGGACCTAAAGTCACTTATGGTTCCAGGTTCTTTTGTTGGTTGAGGAACCAACTACTTATGGTGGAAGACTATTCCTATGAGGGGGGAGATTTCCGAAATGACCCAGAGCTAGTCTTACCTAAGGGGAAAGTGTGGGATGAACGAGGTAGAATACATTATCCACTTATGTTTCTGAAATTTTATGTTTATTTCATTTTTATGTTTTCTTTAGTACTGAGATCAAATGTTTTTCATGCAGACATCGGGTCCGTCCACCCAGTTGGGATGTCGCCTATTGCTAGGCGAGTAGGTGTTGATGTAATTGTAACTTCGTAATGTATTCACTTGTATTTCTTATGTATTGTAACCCGATGTTTATTCCAGGATGTATTGTAATGTACTTGATTCATTTCATGCCCTGATGTTCCTATCGGGAGTTTCTATAATGTAAACAAGTCATGTCAAGTCAAGGTGGGTAACCCTCCTATTGTCTAAGGGTTAAAGTCCCCGCAGTTCTGGGGCACTAGGGTTATTAGACTCACCTAGTGAAGTCAGCCCTAGTTGGGTTTAGTCAAGTCGAGAATTAGTATAAATAGAGAGCTAGCCTCTATATTTATCACACACTCACTCACACTCAGTTATAGCGCATAGCTAAGGAAGAGAAAGAAACTGGGGCAAGGAAGAAAGAGTTTATTGCTGTCAGGAGATCATCTTACTGTTTTTGGGGTTTTACTTTTGGTGCTGATTCTATCTCTAAGGAAGTTGCGAGATTTTCTCCATTTATGGTTTCCCTGAGGAAAAACACTGTGTTCATTGTATCTTGTGTTTGATTGTTGTGCTTGTTGTTCTCTGAGTTAAAGATCCTAATGTTATGCTAGCTTAATGTTAAAAATCTAACCTGGTATCAGAGCTAACCTGAGAAGAAGACACTGTGCAGCTGCGGGAACTAGGGATTCCCACTTTGTAGATCTCTCTCCACAGATTTTCAGCAAAATAAGGTTGGAATAACTCTCCTCCCTAGGGCACATCTTTCTGTCGAAGCAGAATCCAATTATGAGGTTTTTCAGTTTTGGACCCGACACTACTGTCGGAAATTAGGGATTTTCACAGAAGTGGAATTTTTCAGTGAGCCTAGACCTGGATTGATATCCTACTCAAAATCAAAGTTAGGGTTCAAGATCAAATCATTTGGTTGGACAGAACTCCAGAAAAGTAAAACCCTAATCTGCTCCTAAACCAACACTATAGAATTTCAGCTCCGAATCCAGATCTAACATCTTGACCTAGTAAGATCTAAATCTTTTGTATTTCCATTTAAGGTTCTCAGTTAAGATGTCTCATCATACCAAGCTTGATGAAAAGCTTGAGGGAGATGATAACTTCCGAGCCTGGAAGAAAATGATTTGGACTCTTATATCAGTGAGGAGGTTCTAGTTCCAGAGGGAGATGAAGCTAAGGCCTTACATAAGAAGAAGTTGGTTATGGAAAAGAGGATTATTTCTGATTCAATCAAGGATCAGCTCATACCACAAGTGTCCTCCCTAAAGACACCTAAATCTATGTTTGATTCCCTAACCAAATTGTTTGAAGGGAAGAACATAAACCAGAAGATGACTCTGAGAAACCAATTGAAGAATGTGAAGATTCAGAGTGGAGAGACTATCCAGTCTTACTTCACTAAAGATTCTCAGATAAAGGAACAACTGGAAGCAGTAGATGAAGAAGTGGAAAATGCAGAGATTGTAATGACCACCTTGAATGGTATCCCTAGGACATGGGACTCTTTCATTCAAGGGATCTGTTCCAAAAAGAAGTTAGTCAAGTTCAGCAGACTTTGGGAAGAATGTTCACAAGAAGAAGCTCAAATAACAGCTCGAGAAGAGAAGATGGGAAGTGAAGATCAAGCTCTCACAATTCAATCCAAGAAACCCAGAAGGGACCATGATCATCATCATTCTAAAGGAAATCACTCTTCCCACAAGAAATCTCAACTCAGATGTTATACTTGTGATGAAATAGGACACTTTGCAAGAGATTGTCCTAAAAGCAAAATAAAATTCACAAGAAGAAAAACAACAAGAGAAGACATCATGCTCATGCTACAGAGGATGATGAACCTTCCACAAAGAAGACCAAATATGAAAGTGAAGATTCTTCAAGTGATGAAGAATAAGTTTTGATTTCCACTCTCATGGGAAATATCACACATGGAAGCAATGATTGGATTATAGAAAGTGGGGCTTCCAAGCATATGACAGGATTCAAGGAATCCTTTGTGAGACAATCAGAACATGAATCACCTCACAAGGTGAAGCTCGGAGATGACTACCAATATCCAATAAAAGGTAGTGGAGAATCCTACTATAAGCTAGAATTTGGAAAGTCTATGAAAATGAAGGAAGTATTGTTTGTACCAGGACTAAAGAAGAACCTTCTCTCCATATCTGCATTAGATGCAAAAGGAATGAGGGTTGCATTTATAGATGGTCAAGTCATCAAATGGCCAAAAGGAAAGAACATTGATGATGCAGTAGTGATTGGAGAACAAGAAGGAGGATTGTATAAATTTAAGGGCCATCTAGAACAAGCCTTGGTACATGACACAATAGAGCCAAATGAGCTTTGGCATAGAAGGCTTGCACATGTGCATTATAGAGCACTACCGCTTGCAAGAAAATTTGTTGAAGGTATTCCAGAAATTCAAGCAAAACATGATGGGGTCTACAAAGAATGTGCGAAAGGAAAGAACACAAAGAAGACATTTCCAAGTAGCGAAAGCAAAGCAAAAGGAATCTTGGAAATCATCCCTCCGATGTCTGCGGACCAATGTCATCAAGTTCATTAAGCGGGTATGCATACTATGTTTCCTTTATTGATGACTTTTCTAGGAAGACATGGATTTACTTCATGAAGAACAAAGATGAAGTATTTAGCAAGTTCAAGGAATCCAAAGCCTTGATCGAGAACCACACATAAAATAATATCAAGACCTTTCGATTAGATAATGGCAGAGAATTCACATCAAATGAATTCAAATAGTTATGCAAAGACTCGAGTATTAAGAGGGATTTGTCCACTCCATACAATCCACAACAGAATGGGATTGTAGAAAGGAAGAACAGAACTATCATGGAAGCTGCAAGAGCTATGCTTCATGACCAAGATCTTCCCATGCATCTATGGGTAGAGGCTGCCAGAACAACATTGTATGTACAGAACCGTACTCCACACAGGGTACTCACGAACAAGACTCTTGAAGAAGTCTTCTCCAGCAAGAAACCAGAAATCAGCCATCTCAGAATATTCGGCTGTCTTGTGTGCATACGCATTCCAAAAGAGAAGAGAACAAAAATAGATCCTTCAGGAAAGAATGGTATATTTGTGGGATACTCTAAAATCTCTAAGGCTTACAGAATATACTTCCCAGGATTCAAGAATATTGACATCAGTAGAGATGTGACATTTGATGAAGACACAACTTACAACAAATCCAAAAAGAAACCTACTGAAGAACCTGAATAAGTAGAAGCACCCAGAATTCATGATACAATCATGAATGAAGAAACTCAAGAAGAAGATCAAGAATTTGAAGAACCACAAAGACCTATAGATCCATCTCAGGAGAATAATACTCACAAGAGGAAACCTGCTTTGGTACGAGAATCTATCCAAGGTGCGGAAAGATATGGGGCTCCAGAAGAAAATCACAGAGAAAGAAAGAGGACCAGATCCTGCTTTGGATATGTAGCATTATTATGTGATTTCATCGATGAAGAACCTTCCAATTATGAAGAAGTGGAAAAACGGAAAGAATGGAAGGATGTTATGATCGAAGAGTACCAATCGATCATGAAAAATGATGTTTGGGATGTTGTCCCAAGGTCAGAAGGGAAGTCAGTTGTAACTTCCAAATGGATCTACAAGATTAAGCATGCTGCAGATGGTAGCATAGAAAAATATAAAGCAATATTTGTTGCTCATGGTTTCTCCTAGAAAGAAGGAATAGATTATGAAGAAACGTTTTCACCTGTATCATGATACACTTCTATCAGATCAGTACTTGCTCTGGCTGCAGTGATGAAATGTTAGATACACTAGATGGATGTCAAGACTGCTTTAATATTGAATGGTGTAGTAGAAGAGGAAGTGTATGTGGAACAACCACTCAATTTTGAGACACATGACAGGGAGTCTCATGTATGAAGATTGAAGAAAGCCCTGTATGGTTTGAAACAGGAATCCAGGACATGGTACGGAAGAATTGACAACTTTCTATTTAGTTTGGGCTTTACCAAAAGTAAAGCAGACTCCAACCTTTACTACAAGGTTGAAGATGGAAACCCAGTGATGCTCCTACTATATGTAGATGATCTGTTTGTAACAGGTATGTATGGGTTGATTGTTGATACGAAGATAAATTTTGCTGCCGAGTTTGAAATGAAGGACTTGGGAATTATGCATTATTTTCTAGGCATGGAGGTGTGGAAAAATGCATATGGAATTTCCCTAGGACAAGGGAAATATACGGTAGAGATCCTGAAGAGGTTTGGGATGATGGACTGCAAGGCCATGCCCACACTTATGGCATCGAACCTGAAGCTATTGAGTGATGCTTCATCAGAAGTGATTGATGCTACGATGTATTATCAAATGATTGGGTCCTTGATGTACCTGACAAACACAAGACCAGATATTTGCTTTGCTGTGAACACCTTGAGCTAGTTCCTAACAGATCTGAGACATGTTCACTTGATTGCTGCAAAGCATATTCTGAGGTACTTGAGGGGTGCAATTGATTATGGGCTCAAGTATGAGGTGAGTCAGAATATTAACCTAGAGGGTTATGTTGATTCAAATTGGGCAAGCAGTACCATCGATAGGAAGAGCACTTCAGGGTGTTGCTTCAGTATGGGATTAGGTGTGATCTCTTGGTTTAGCAGGAAGCAATCCTATGTGGCAGTGAGTACAGCTGAAGCAGAGTATGTCGCAACTTGTTCAGCTAGTTGTGAGGTAGTATGGCTAAGGAAGCTACTGTCTGATTTATTTGATCTCCACTTGGATGCTACTTGTATATATTGTGACAACCAGAGTTGTGTGAAGTTATTGAAGAACCCAGTCTT
This sequence comes from Pseudotsuga menziesii, assembly GCA_001517045.1. NCBI lineage: Eukaryota > Viridiplantae > Streptophyta > Pinopsida > Pinales > Pinaceae > Pseudotsuga > Pseudotsuga menziesii. The sequence continues at coordinate 487,853 of LPNX011136077.1, read as the reverse complement.
CCATGACAAGTCGAAGCATATCGAGATCAAGTATCACTATATCATGGATATGGTGTAGAGGGGAGCAGTGAAGCTCTAGTATGTTGCGAGGGACGAACAGATAGCTGATGTGTTGAGAAAGCCATTAGCCAGAGTGAAGTTTGAGTACTTCAGGGAGAAGCTTGGTGTTCTCTAGATAGAGGTTCCTTCCAAGGGGAAGTGATGATTCCATGAGCCATTCTGACATGGTAAGAGGACTAGTTCCATCCATGGTCATATGTAAGGGTTAAGACATTTTGTCATGGTGAGAGGATTGGTTCTTTCCATGGTCATATGTAAGGGCTAAGCCATTCTGTCATGGTGAGAGGATTGGTTCCTTCCATGTTAGATATGAGTGCTGAGCCATTCTGATATGACTATAGGATTGGTTCCTACATGATCAAATATAAGGGTTGTTGCCATTCTTGGAATGGAGGTGCTTGGTCAGTTACCAGGAATACTTGGTCTAGGACTGAGGGCCTTTCTAAAATGACTGTAATATATAGTCTTACATGATCAGATGTGAGCACATGTCCATTCTGATGTGATTGAGGGATTGGTTCCCACTTGATAAGATATAAGGGCTGATGCCATTCTCTGGGATAATGGAGGAACCTAGTCAGTTACCAGGAAAGCTCAATATGGAACTGGGGGCCATTCTGATATGACTGTGGGATGTGTTCTCACATGATCAAATGTGAGTGCAGGGCCATTTTGATGAGTAGGTCAGATATAAGTGTTGGGCCATTCTGACGAGTAGGTCAGATATAAGTGCTGGGCCATTCTAACAAGTAGGTCAGATATAAGTGTTGGGTCATTCTGATGAGTACGTCATATGTAAGGACTGCGCCATTATGACATGGGAGAGGATGAAGTTCCTTCCATGGTCAGATGTAAGGGCTGGGCCATTCTGACATGGTGAGGGGATTAAGTTCCTCTCATGGTCAGATGTGAGTGTTGGGCATGCCTTTCCGACGAGTCAAGGTCAGATGTAAGTGCTAGATGGGCCATTCTGACTTAGGGTCAGATATAAGCACTAAGAAAGACCTACATGGAGGCTAGGCCTACACCCTACATGAAAAAGGGATGGCTCTGTAGAACTTCCTGTGATGAGAAGAATCATGAGATAACACTCATGATGATTTCAGTGATGATGATCCAGATCGAGTGATGATCCAAATCCAGTGATGATCCAGATCCAGTGATGATACAAATCGAGTGATGATACAGATCTAGTTATGATGTCCAGTGATGAAACAGATCCAATGATGATGTCCAATGATGATCCATATCGAGTGATGATCTAGATCTAGTGATGATGTCCAGTGATGATCCAAATCGAGTGATGATCCAGATCCAATGACGATGATCCAGATCGAGTGATGATCCAGATCCGATGATGAAAGATGACTTGAAGATGAATAGGACTTGAAGATGAAGGTGACTTGAAGATGAAGATGATGAGAGCTTGACAATGATCTAGATGATACAAAGAAGAAGACTTGTGCTATTAAATTGTGTCGAGAGAATACTGTCCTAGTTAAGAGGGAGTGTTGATGTAATTGTAACTTCGAAATGTATTCACTTGTATTTCTTATGTATTGTAACCCAATGTTTATTCTGGGATGTATTGTAATGTACTTGAGTCATGTCATGCCCTGATGTTCCTATTGGGAGTTTCTATAATGTAAACAAGTCATGTCAAGTAACGGTGGGTAACCCTCCTATTGTCTAAGGGTTAAAGTCCCCGTAGTTCTAGGGCACTAGGGTTATTAGACTCACCTAGTGAACTCAGCCTTAGTTGGGTTTAGTCAAGTTGGGAATTAGTATAAATAAAGAGCTAGCCTCTTTATTTATCACACACTCAGTTGTAGCACATAAATGAGGAAGAGAAAGACACTGGGGCAAGGAAGAAAGAGGTTACTGTTGTTAGGAGATCATCTTACTATTTTTTGGGTTTTACTTTTTGTGTTGATTCTATCTCTGAGGAATTTGTAGGGTTTTATCCATTTATGGTTTCCCCGAGGAAAAACACTATGTTCATTGTCTCTTGTGTTTGATTGTTCTTCTTGTTGTTCTCTTAGTTAAAGATCCTAATCTTATGCTAGCTTAATGTTAGAAATCTAACAGTAGGTACCTGAGATATGATGGCTTACTGCTCCGAAGCTGAGGAAGAGCTTGGAGATATTGAGGAGAACCTGTAGCAATTGACTGTGGATATCCCTGACATGACCACTGATGAGGTTCCCAGGCGTTATCAGCGCCATACCATAGGTGTTGTCGTACGGTTTTCCAGACTACTTCGTAGAGTGGCCCAGACCATTGCGTGCTACCATGAGCACTAGGAGGATTAGTCTGCTTTGACTATCATTTTTTGTATATGTATTACTAAAAGCTTTGAAGCTTCAGATTTTTCCTTATGTATATGTATCTTGAACTTTTTATGGTCCCGAACGGGCACTGAAAGCTAGAGATGCTTCAGCCCAAATTTTGTATCTCAGTGCTACAACTTATATATATATATGATAGATGTTTATATTTACAGTTGTGTGTGGAAAAAGTGATGTGTGGAATGACTTATCTACTTATGAATTTACACATGTTTTTTATGTTTCAATGGATTTTTTAAGTATGAGCAATATGCCAATCCAAGACATATTTAGCTAGGGAATATTCCACGACATTTAATTGTCTCGGAATGTGATGATATGTGACTTGCTCAAAATACCTTTCTAACTACATAACTCTTCGAAAAGTACGAAGAAGCGTAGGATTCCTAACGGTCTAGACTCGATTAAGTTGTTGGACAACCAATTCAGAATCTAGATTAACCCTAATTTCTCTTACATCAAAAGCTAGGGCCTCTATCAATAATCCAACCACAGCTTGGTATTCTACCATATTATTGGTGGAGGGACCTAAAAGAACACCCCCTGGACTCACCAGATCACTTGTAGGATATTATAGTACCCAAGCTACTGATGCAATATTAAGTGTATATCAATGAGCACCATTGGAAAAACCAATGTAGGAGGTCATTTGTGCATCAAAAAAAATACATGCATAAGTAGGGTTTTATGAAAAACACATTTCAAATCACACAAAAGACACACCTCTCAAATCTTGAGACACACAACAAACTATAAATAGTATGTACAAAGTTCCTATGCTAGATGACCTAGGCATAATATCTTTTGAGGTAGAGCCCATTCTAGGGCTTTCCCAAAGGTATCATGTCATAATCAACCAATTCATGTTCTCCCTTTTCTAAAACACGACTGACTATATAGGGCCCATGCCACATAGACTTGAATTTACCTGCCCCCAGCTTGTCATGATTCTAGTCGTAGGTCAAGACCAGATCTCCTTCATTGAAGGAACGGGGTTGAACACTCCTTTCATATTGGACTTTCATTCTTCGTTTATGCACCTCGTTAGCTAAGGCAGCATTACGTTAGGTTTCATCAAGTTTATTTAGGCACATGAGTCTTTCTTCGTCTATGGTAGTGTTGGTTAATAGTTCCACAACAAGTTTTAAAGAATGGATTTCACATTCTATCGGGAGGGTAGCTTCCAGTCCGTATACTAATTGGAAAGGTGTAAAACTAGTGGAAGTTTTGACAGTAGTCCTATAGGCCCAGAGTGCAGAAAAAATTTGTAAATGCCAGTTTGACTTGGATTTCCCAACCATCCACTGAAGCATTGTTTTTAATACTTTGTTTATAAACTCAACCTGGCCATTGGCCTGAGGATAGTATGGTGTAGAGTTATCGTGATGAAACCCTAATTTTACACTAAGTTTTGCTATCATCTTGTTTTGAAAATGTGACCCATGATCGATCACAATGGCCCTAGGAATCCCGAATATAGCAATGATATGATTGAATAGGAATCTTGAGGTGGTTTTTCCATATTCGGCATATGTGGGCTTTGCCTCAGCCCATTTTGTGAAATATTCCACAACCACGATGATGTAGCCATATCCCTCAGCTGAGGTAGGTCTACAGTGCATGAACTCTATGCCCCATTTTGCAAAGGGTCCAACTGCTACAACAGGATGAAGCGGAGCTGGATGTGTGTGTTTCTTAGGAGTGAACATTTGACATGGTGGGCATTTCTTGACTGTTTCAACGCAATATTTGAAAATAGAAGTCCAGAAATACTAGACACGCAAGATTTTCTGGGCAGTACCCAACCCAGAGAGATGATCGCCATAAGCTCCAACATGGCAATCATTCAAAATGACCTCAGGCTCTTCATGTGTAAGGAAACGTCGTAGCATAGAGTCAACACAATGATAATATAGGGTAAAATTTAGGATAAGATAGCATTTAGCCTGGTGGTGAATGTGACGACGTTCATCTCGAGAGGTAGTAGGCTGGTATCGTAAGGTCTGGAGAAACAAAATGATATCTCCGTACAATGGATCATTCGTGCTAATGAGAAACAATGATTCATCTGGAAATGAATCAAAGGGCTCTGTAGTCTCAGTAGTACAGGGAAGGTCACATATAAGCTCTACAAAGATGAGGGACTTCTTGGTAGTACTTTTGGTGAATTCTAGCTCAAACTCTTGGAGAATCACGATCCAATGTGAGTATTTTCCCCCAAGCACTTGATGTATAAGAATGTAGTACATGGGGTTGGAATCCGCATAAACAGTGGTGGTGTGAAGAAAAATATAATGACGAAACTTCTGGACTGCGATGACCGTGGCTAGAGCAAGTTTCTCCACATGTGAGTATCGAGTTTCAGAGTTGAGAAGGCTCTTACTAGCGTAATAAATCATATGTTCTTGGTCATGTTCATCTATTTGAATAAGGACCATGCCTACTATAGACAAGGATGAAGCCACATACAAGGAATAGTCCTTGGCATAATTTGGTGGTTGCAACACTGGTGCATGGGTAAGTGCATGTTTAAGATTATCAAATGTGCGTTGCGTGAAATCATCCCAGACAAAAGGGGTATCTTTCTTGAGCAACCTCATGAAACCATGTGTCCTTTCTACATAATTATAGACAAAATGACGTAGAAATTTTTCCTTCCCTTATAAACTTTGGAGTTCAGTAACATTGGTGGGAGCGGGTAAGGCCAAGATAGCTTCAATTTTCAAAGGATCGATATGGATGCCATATTTGGAAACAATAAAACCAAGAATTCGGTCAGCTTCTACACAAAAAACACATTTATGGGTATTTAGATGAATATTAAAATGATGACATCAAAGAAACACAGCTCTCAAAAGATTGACATGAATATCCCGTTGCTTGGAATGAGCAAGAAGGTCATTAAGATAGGGTTCCATAGCATGTTTAATGTCATGAAAAGTATATGACATGGCACGTTGGAATGTTGCGCCAGTTTTCTTTAAACCAAAAGGTAGTTTACGATAAGCAAAAGTCCCCCAAGGGAAAATGAATTTCATCTTGTGTTGATCTGATGGGAGAATCTCAATCTAATTATAGACGGAAAAGCCATCCATAAAGGAGAAAATAACCCTTCCGGCACAATAATCAATTATTTGATCGATATAGGGGGTGGGAAAGTTGTCTTTTGGACAAGCTCGGTTCAGATCCCTAAAATCAATACAAACCCTAATAGTACCCTGATTTTTGTTCACAGGGACTATGTTGGACACCCATTCAGTTAGTGGTACGGGGTAAATGAAACCAACCTTCAGAAGTTTCTCAACTTCTTCTTTAATAGCGGATGCTTTTCATGGATGAACCTATCGTAGTTTTTGGCGAACGGGTTTGGCATCAAGGTAAGTTTTAATTTCATGGAAAACGATAGAGGGATCAATCCATGACATTTCTTCATATGTCCATGTGAATACATCTCAAAATTCTTTGAAAAGAACCGTGTATGTTTGGATCTCTTCCAGGGAAGAGTTATGTCCTAGGAAAATGTTCTCAGAAACACCAGGTTTCACAAATATGTCGACGGGTATAGTCTTGGTAATGTTGCATAAATTCCCTTCAGAATCGACACTTCGAGTGAGAATTGGGGACTGAGGGTTAAGGACTATATCAGATGAAACCGTGGAGGTAAACTGGTTTTCTACCATATGGCAAGGGGGAAGGAAAGAAGATCTGTGATGGTAATCTTCCCAAGGCATTTTGTCTAACGAGATAACTTCCATGATAGACTCGTCTGTAGGAAGTGTGTGTGAAAGATAATCCAGAGATGGGGAGGGGTGTTTGAGCTAATATGGCATGTGATAATGGTATGAGGCCACCAAGAAATGGTCATTGATGGTGGGATCACTGGTAGCTTGGATTGCATTGTAAATCTCTTTGAAAGTGGAAAAGGATGATGATTCATCAACAATTGATTTTCCTTTGTCTATATGAGAGCTAGAAATCGTATTAATGAATGCAGGTTGTGAAGCAAGAGGGTCAAATGAGGAAAAGACTCCCAGAAGTGAAAAAAATTTTATAATACCTACTCCAATGTATACTGTGGGGTGTTCAGGAGCGGAATGCTATTTGCATCATTTGTAATGGAACTAGCTGTGATGAAATCTAACTGATCAATAGTAACAATATTTCCTTGGAATGGGAACTGGACAATCTAAAAAACGGTCGATGCTACAATTTGCATAGCATAAAACCAGTTACGACCTAGGATTAATTTGTAATCCAAAGGAGCATCAATGACTTCGATATGAATGGAGACTGACTTTCCCCCAGTTCAACATGGATGGCAGGTAGTAATCCATATGGTTGAAAGCTGCGACCATCAAAAGAATTAAGAATGGTAGGTGAATGGTTGATTTCTGGAGATCCAATGGCTCTCCAGCAAGATAAAGACATAACTAATGTAGAGGCACCCTCATCCAAAACGGTACGACGGATGGTATTTCCAGCAATCTTGGTAGTGATCTGGAAAGCTAACTGATGGGAGAGTCTTGTCTTGAAATCATCCAGTTTGAAAGCGATAATATTACTATTCTTGGGATCCACAGCTCCAAGGGCAGTAAGCAATTTTTTTCATTGAGTTGGGCAGGTTTGGAGTACCTCTAAAGCTGACATAGTGCAGGGTGCCTGGGCCAAATCTTCAACAATATTATAATATTGGGTGGAACAAGCATTAGGATTGATTATGGACTTATGTAGAGTGCCTTTTGGTGGATGGAAACTTGCTTCTGGTATAGGTTTTTCGATATGAAGACCATTATTAGGAGGAGGTGTGGAAGTTGAGGATTTTTCAGATGGAACATCATCAGGTTTATTTTTTGGAGGAGGTTCATAACTATATGCTCGTGTATTCAAGTTCACCATTTCACTAGAAATCATATGAACTTCATCAATGGATGAAGAAGTTTCGTTTAAGGACTTATGATCAATTAACTGTTGTTGGGAAGGGAAAGGATATTTTAAAACAACTGGGGTGGGTGAAGCTTTTAAAAATTTACCAACTTCGTCATGACAAGGACATTCTTTTGTAAAATGGTCACCTCCGTAGATTAAACAAGGATACTTCACCTTTCTCTTTCCTTTTGAATCATTATCCAGATTATGTGTTTTATTTCCTTCCTGTTGGTAGTTAGGATTTTTAGGTTTATTTTTCCTTTTTTTCTTCCTGCCTAAAGATTCAGTGGATTGAACTACATTTACTTCAGCAGAAGCAACAAGAGAGGATGCATTTTTTGTAGGTGGTGCTTGTTGATTGGATGGAGTGGTAGTTTGTTTCTTAGAATATTTAGCGACTGTTTGTGTTTGAACTAAACCAAGTATTCCATCAGCAGGTGGTTCAATTGCAAGTCTAGATGTCTTTGTTGTGAGTTGAGGAGCATGTAGAATCAGGTCATACAAAGTACCTGACTGGGAATAAACCAAGTCTAGGAATTGAGCGCGGCTAATAGCTTGCTCCTCAGTAACAGCTCCTCCCACGGTGACAAATATAGCAATAGGTGGTAGTAAAGACTTTGTAAACCAATCAGCTAGCAGCTTATCAGGAAAAGGGGCCTTAATCAACCTTCTTATTCTTCTACATTCATGAATATGATCGGAGATATGAGTAGATGTGGTTTGGAGAAGCGAGGTTAAAAGGTCTGTACCTGTTTCATATTGGATTGGTAGTTGAAAGTATGTAAAAAAATCCATTGCTAGGGCATTAAAATCCCAAAAAGAGTGTTGTGGTAATTCAATGTACCACTTTGCGGCAATACCAGTGAGGGTTCTTTGAAAAAGGCATAGATGGATTGAACCGTCCATCAAAGAATTGGATGAACACCACAAGTGAAATGTCATCACATGTTTTTTGGATCATCACTGGGTTTATCGTCAAAATTACGTATATCGGAAGGCAGTTTTACAGGAATGACGGTCCAAGAGGGGTCATGGTGGATTTGGTCGTTTATCAATATTGACAAGTTTGGAAAATATAAAGTGGCCAGAAATGGTAATTGTTGGTTTGGTTACGGATATTAGTAATAATGATAGGGCATTTTCTAATCAGTAGGACCATATGCAGATTGATACATGGGTATAGATGATGCCCCCGAATATTTTTGAAAAGGTTGTTGGTTTCCAGAATTTCCATGGGGAGGTGGACCCCCCAAGGGAGGGAGTCCTCCAAAAGGCGGTGGTGGGGGTGGTTGTGGTGGTCCTCCTCCTCCAGGTGGTGGTTGTGGTCCTCCTCCTCCAGGTGGTGGTGGTGGTCCTCCTCCTCCAGGTGGTTGTGGTGGGCCTCCAGGTGGTGGTCCTCCAAATGTTCCACCAAGTCCTCCATGTCCTCACGGTGGTCCTCCGGGGGGAGGTTCACCGTATCCTCTGGTAGTGTTAACAAAAGATCATCCATATGATGGGATGTTTGGCCAATTTGGTTGTCCCCAAGGTAAAAAATCATTTCCAGGGTAAGGCATTCCAAGGTACATAGTCACCGGTGGTGGTTGTTGGTTAACCATAGGTGGTTGAGTTCCTAGATAAGTATATCCCCAAGAAGTTTTATTATTGATAGGTTGTGGTCCTAAGGGTTGGCCTGTACTAGATGGGGGGTAACAACATTGGTATTGGTGGGAGGGATAAACACTGTAGGTTGTGCTACAGCTACAACTTGTCCTGAACTAGCCATAGTTCCACTGACAGATGACGTAACTTGCGTCGGGGGTTTCCCCCCCTGGGTGAGAGTTTACTGAAATTGCTTGATTTGAGGATTTCCCCCCAACGATGATAGGTATGGAAGGTCTAGTAATGGGTCCAGGATGTGAAACTATAGGGTTGTGGTTTGGGCCTGGATTACCTTGAAATGGAACTTCTTCAATAGGACCTATCAACTGAGCTAGTGAACAATATCCTTCAGGCCATGGGTTATGAGAAGTCTCACCATAAGTTGGATGGCCATCAGAAGAAGGATTAATTTTAGCTTCAGGCCAAGGGTCTGTATTACGGGGTAATCATACCGAAAAGGTTTCATAATGAGACATAGGTGGAGGAATAATTATTTCTACTCTCTCTGAAAAGTTGCGAGCTCGATCGAGAGATGCATTAATTCTTCTCTATTCTTCCTCCCCCAAAGGAGGGTTCCCTGGTGAAGGTATAATAACCCCGAATTCAGCAATAGCTTGGCCCATAGAAGTCCTCCAAAAAGGAGCATCCAGGCCATAATCTGGCAGGGAAGGAGTATCTCCATGGCCTTCCAATGGCGGATGTACAGAAACATCGGTTGTAGGAGGCAATTGAACCAAAGGATTTGTGTAAACATGAAATATTCTCTAGTTTCACTAGCTAAGGTAGTTCCTATAGGAACATTAGTAGAAGCTGGTTGTTCCATGGTTACTCCTTCTTGTCCTTCCACGGTAGGAGGAGAGTCAGGAGATAAACCCTGCAATCTATGAGATTGGCATCTCGCAAGTTTCTCAGCCATGGTGGTGGACGAAGTTACCTAATATATGTCAAAAAGGGACTAAAAACACACAAACAAAACATACATAGAGCTAAAGGTCACAAGAAAACTTAAGTGATAGGATGGGTCCAGAATAGTCAGTCTCTCACCAAGATTGTAAAGTAGGTGCAACTCGCAATTTAACTCATAGGTGCATGCATAGTAGTCTCCCTGAATATTGTTTTCAGTGTATTACTCCACACAATATGGCCAAAGGGATTTTCTCAGATGGTTAGGGTATCCTAGTGGGGTCTCCCGATATACTCAAGGTACGTGGGAGCTCAAATCGGTAGTAGTGCTATCTAATGAACAATCGTTCACAAGGGGCCTTCAGATATATAATCGAGTACGTGAAGTACCTTTCTATATACCTCAAGGGTATGTGAAAGGCCATTTGATATATCAATGGTACGTGGAAGAACTGCACAAGTCCCAGGATGTAGTGCGGACAAATAACGACAGCTCCTACGCTCAACAACGCCCGAACACGTCACTAGCCTATGACTCAACTTTCTATACAATTTTAGACCTAAAGATACCGTTAATTTTATCTGGACGATTAGGTGAATTTTTGTGGAATGTTATCTCCAATGATGCAAATTATTCTAAATGTAATGCACTTTTCAACTTCGATGAGAACTAACTAGGGAAAGGAAGGAACCTTTCCTTTTCTTTTCAACAATATACCAATAGAAAGTTGTTTTCAACAATAGAACAAGATCCAAAAAAGAGATGCAAAAGGAGTCTTTCAAACACGAAAATATTTCAAACAAGCATTCCAAAGTTTCTGAAGAGGGAAAGAAAATTAAGCCTCTAACATGCATGCAAACTAACTTTTGCTACAATGTCAAAGAGGCTAATCTTTCCAAAACACACATGCAAATGAAAAAAAACACACAACCTTCGTAAGCATAAACAAGAGGAAAGTAAGATGATTCTTTTTGTATTTTTCTAGAAAATATGAGGCACTCAAAGCATCCTTTTCAAAGGAAACTAATATTCAAGGAAGAGGTTGTAGGTTCTCTTTTCAACAATGATATTTTTCAAATACTTTAATAAAAAACAAAACCAAAGTATATTTCTGATTTCATTTATGACAATGCAAGAAGTAGAAATTTTTGGATCTGAGCTCAAAGAGAGAATCAGAGTCACAAAAACCAGTAAAACAGACATCAAGCAATCAAGCAAGCGAAACCACACTAAACAAATTTTTCAGAGAAAAAGGACAGTTTACAATTTTTTAACAAAATTTTCCAGACATGCAGTTTTGAATACCTACCTCAGCACACTGAGAGGCACTGCACCAAAGTGTTCTAGGGTGCTACGATGCTCCTAGAATTATGTAGAAAGGCATTGTCAACACTCTGTCAACCAAAGAGAAATGTGTCGTCAGTGCTGCTACTGAAAGGAGGAAAGGTTTCCTAGGATAGACTGATGCTTTGTCAGTCAAAGCAAAAGGCGTTGTTCAACAGTGCACTAAAAAAGCTAAGAGCTTGCAGGAGAAACCAGAAAGGCTGAGTAGACTAAAAGGAGGGTAAAAAATACTCAGAACAGAGGCAAAAGACCAAAAGAATAAGGTAGATAACTTACCTTACAACTGAAATAATTGAAAAAGAGAGATATCACCTTCATAAATGGGATGGTTACCATGGTTTCTAGATCTGACTGGATCTGCACCAGATCTGACTAGATCTTCCCCAGATCTGACTGAATTAGGCTAGATCCCCAGCGAAGTAGCCAATTTTTTTAATAGGAATTCTCAACCAGTGCTAACACTGCTTTTTCCTCTGTAATGTAAAACACAACTACATAACAAAAAGACACAGCAACATATCCTTCCCTTGAATAATTAAATCAATTAACATAACACACCATATACCTCAATCGTAGATCTGCTTATCTTCTCTCCAAAAAGTCCTTGAGATGGTTCAATACCTGCAATATGGATAACAAGACAAACAAAAAGAATGAGAGCATCATGATAATCAACTATCCATATTAGTGATCAAGGAATCCAATAATATTTAGTCATAAACACAACAATCAAATATAGGAAAGGGAAATGTCTTTGTATTAATATATGGATGAGAAAGAAGTACAACCAAAAATCCTTGACGTTGATGGCTTCTGTCTCAACAAGAATGTATGCAATATACTATGAAGACCTCTGCAGCTACAAGCTACCTCTACTTTGCCTCTATTCAGACTTCAACTAGCAGCATAAGGATGATTTTTCTATCCTCCCCCACTCTCCTCATGAAGGCTTCATTTATAGGCCTAGAACCCAAAGGATGGCTTGAAAAAAGGATAGAATGAGATCCCTATAGGTGAGGGAGGAGAATTCCACCTCTCCCAAGAACATAGGAACTAATTCCATGAAGGATTCTGTACGAAATCTTCTAGAAACTTCTTTTTTTCCCTTTCAATTGACTATCGATGCTTTTAGCCAAACTAGACAGAGCGTCCATCTAGGATTTTTTCCAAAACAAAGGGACATTGACGCTTCTTTCTCAACTAAAGGAGGCATCATCTACGCTCTATGAAAAGAACTCCGTCGTTGCTAGGTCAGGGAAAAAAATGGTCAAGATGACCTAGTTCAGGCTTTCTGGGAGGTTGGAAAGCAACAAGAACTTCTTTTGAAGGCTGACTAAGCAGTGTGATATTTTCATGTGAAACAATATATTCCAACACCCCCCTATATGTCTGAATTTATAATGGTATGTCAAAAATATGGATACATATGGATTCATATAGGGACCAACAACAAATCTATGGTCACCCTTTAACCATTATTATGTCTAGAAAGCTGAGGAAAGAGGCAAAACCACATGGGGAAAATCCTCCCTCAAGAAAGGATAAGGCACAAAATTTGAAATATGTCTTCAACATATCTTCATCTTCACTTTAATGAGATGAATGAACTGCTTCTGGATGAAGGACTTGCTAAAGAAATCATGAACTCCATGATCATGCGCTAGAGTGTAGAACCTGCAAGAAGGAAGAGGGGAGAGAGACTCCTAGTATCTCATCAACTGATGAAGTAGGAGCATTATCTGAATGATTCTTGCTACTGTCAAACTCTGATATGAAAAAACAATAATGAAATGGAAAAGAGATCTGTGCATACTACTTCCCAAAGAGTACACAAATTAAGACAATTCATTTCACACTGAATTCCCTGTGTTATCTCCCAAAATAATTTATTTTGATAGTATGAAGAATTTAACTCATGCAATGAAGGATATGAATATCACTGACAAGTTTGAAAGCCTCTGTTTTTTATTTGGGTAAAAATTTCACAAGTTGTAGCTTTCGGTGGCTTAGGCAAGGCTCAGAACATCTCATTAGCCACCAAAAAGGGTTGTCTTTAGTAGATTAAGAAGGAGTGCAGCATATACACTGGCCACCAAAAGAACATTTTTGACAGCAGGTCGGAGGTTTAATCCTCTACGACTCCGGCATTTCAGAGGTTTAGTCCTTTATACCACCAACACTATGAAAAACTTGTGGTTTAAAGTGCTGTCACGTTCAATCTTGGGGTTCTGATCACCGAAAATTAGTGGTTTAAAGCTCCGATGGATTAGTGGCTAGAGCTTCCGATTGCCGACAAATTAGTGGTTAGTCTTTCTGATCATTGATGCTTAGAATTTAATGGTTTGAATCACCGACACTGTGGCAGCGCTCAGGTTTAAAGCTCTGATGGGTTAGTGGCTAGAGCTTCTAATCATCGATCGCGACATTAGTAGTTTGAGACACCGACACTGCGGCAACAGTCAGGTGTAAAGCTCTGATCCTTAGTGGCTAGAGATTTCGATCATCGATCGTGACGTTAGTGGTTTGAAATGTCGACACTGCAGCAATGTTTAGATGTAAAGCTCTAATCCTTAGTGGCTAGAGCTTCCTATAATTGATCACAATGTCATTGTTTTGAAACATTGACACTGTGGTAGCATTCAGTCTTGAGGTTTCGATGTTTTAGTGGTTTGGAGTTTCGATTGCCGACGAGTTTGTGGTTATAGCTTCCGATCGTTGATGCTTAACCGTCGCGTCGGTAGTGGTTTAAATCACCGACACTATCCTCACATTCAAGTTTTAGGTTTTGATCGTTTAGGTTAGAGCTTCTGATCGTCGACCACAGAGATAGGGTAGAAAATTCCGACGGATTAAGCAAGAAAGATCACATCAGTTAATCACCAAAACGCTGGCTTTTGGCGGCAAATTTATAGTGAACCAGCAACAGTGATCACTAGAAACTACTTTAGCTATTTAATGTTCACCTAGTGAACTAGATCTTTGTCATAGTTAGACAAATAGTTAGGTAGGGTTTGAAACCCTAATTTTAAAAAAACTACCACTTTTGAGTATTTTTGTGAAAACAGATCAAATTTTTGGGATCTGTACTTTTTGTAGAAGGCTATAAATCCCTAGATCGATTTTATAATAAAGGTTCAACTTTAAGGATTTATAAGCCTATAATGCTTTCACGCTTCTCATTTTACTTATTCATGATATAAGCTCTTTTGTTGTGATTTGGTCATCCATCATCTCTTTCTTTACTATATTTATGCTTGAATGTGTATTTAGGTCATTTTCAGATTGATTAAAAAGTTGATAGTTGTCATCCTATTGGTTTGTTAGTGTGATGATTTATAAATAGCATCCTCATCAAGATTTAGCCATTTATATGTATGTGTTTTGTATGTAAGTCTGCCATCCTAGTGAGTTCTCCATCCCTGCACCTTACTGTCAAACTTCTGAGCAATTGTAACTAAAAGCCTTGTAAATGAGTGATTTTTATGCATGCCTTGAGAGTGGAAAGGTTATATAGGTCAACTGACTTGATCTGTGTCAGAAAACCCCAAAAAAATTGTAAGTTACTAGGCATCCTTGAGCTACAACCTAGAGGAGTTTTCTGGAGTGATAACAAATTAGCGTCGTTGCCAGGGAGAGGAGATTGAATCTCATCTTCCCTGGGAGATGGCATAGATCCATGCTTTCATGATAGAAAAATCTAGGACACTATTATGGTTGTAATCATCTGTCTGGCAACTCCATTGATATAAGGTGGCTTCAATAAGACCAAGTACCAGATCAAACCCAAAGGGGCCACCAGCAACACTAGTTTCATATCTAGAAGAAATTTTGAGGAAATCTAGGGATTTACTAAGACAGACCAGCAGTGCTGCACAAAAAGCTACATCAGGTATTTCAAGAAATCTTTCTGCTATTGTTTCTTCTACTGAAATTCTTAATTCCTGGGAGTTTTTAGATACATAAGAAAAATCTAGGGGTTGGGCATCTCCAAGCACTGCTGCTTGTGAAGATCCAATCCCTGGTGACTCCACTGGGATAAGTATACCACCACCTTCTCAACAAGTATCTTCATCAGTGATGCCTTCCACAACCCTATCCATACCCATTTCCAATATGGATGCCCCTCAATTGACCAAGATGGAAAGGATCCTGGTAGCTAGGTATGCACCCCTAATTTTTCTAAATCCTCTCGCATCCATGCCTACTGGGGATTATCTCAAGTATATGCCTAATTTTACAGTGGAAGGGGATTTCACTGCTGAACAACATCTAGAGTATTTTTACAGCAATGCTGAAAATATTAACATAGAACAAGAATATGTATGGACTAGGGTTTTTGTGCAAAGCCTAGATGGCCAGGCTAGGAAGTGGTTTAAGGAACTGCCTGCTGGATCGATGGTAATCATAGAGGCCCTAGAAGACATTTTCCTAAAGCATTGCGGAGAAAGGAGAGACCACCTCTACTATATCACAGAATTCAGCAACCTGAAAAAGGAAAATGGGGAGTCTGTCTCCAACTTTACCAAGCGATTCAACAATATGTACAGCAAGATCCCCACCGAAATTAAGCCCAATAATACCTCATCTAGGATAACTTACGCAAATGCCTTTGACTCTGACTTCTGCCTACTTCTCAAAGAAAGGAGGTATGCCTTCTTATCACTCATGCAGGATGCTTCCCTGGAGGTAGAGTCAAACATTCTGTCATCTCAGAAGGCCAAAGGGAATACAGACAGGAAAAAGTAGCCAACTGACTCTAGTGGGGCTTCTGCATTAGAGAACAAGATTGACAAAATGACCAAACTTTTAGATAACCTAACTGTTGAAATGTCTAAATTGAAGGACCAAGGACATCTACCGGTGAGGGGTAAAGGGCCAAGTGACTTTGCTCCTTGAAACCCAAATTTTGTTCCTTATAGAAGAGGAAACCCCCCAGTTCAGATTCTCAAAAGGGAGAATAATCAAGGGGAATACCAGAGGATAAGAGCTCCATTTCAAAATGTTGTATTAGAAGAAGAGACAGAATTCATTGAAGAAGAAGGAGAAGCTAAAGACAATATCCACTGCATGGAGGATGACGTGTACTGTTCTTTTCTTACACAGGCAGAATATGAGGAAGCCCTGATTGATGAGCAGATCACTGAAGAGACTATCTATTAGGTTGATGGTCAGGGAGGTTACAAAATGAGGTCTAGGATGGTTGCTCCCCGCAAGAAGAATGTCGTACCTGTCAAGCAGCCTGCTCCACCAGCTAGAAAGGTTGTTGTCATACCAAAGAAGGTGGTTGTCACATCCAAAGCGTTGCCAAAACCAGCACCTTCAGCCATCCCTGATCAAGTCCAACTCAAACCTACAGCTCATGAGGTAAGGTTTCCAGATAGGCTACATTATTCTTTCAATCTTGAGTCTAAAATTCAAAAATTGAAAATCCCTTTCCCTTTAATTGAGCTAATGAATAATGATGCATTCAAGTCCTCCATTCTAAATTTCCTTCAACCCAAGGTGCACATTGACACTGACTTTGTGAACCTGCAAGATGACAAACCTGTTGTAACCCTGGGCCCCATGATCGAATACCTAAAGGACTCATGCCCGCCATTCTACATATCCTTGAATATATATGATAAAATCCTCCATAACTATCTACTAGATTCAGGAGCCTCTCATAACCTAATGCCAAAATATGTGATGGATGAACTTGGCCTCAGCATCACCAAGCCCTACCATGATTTATTCTCTTTTGACTCTAGGAAGGTCAAGTGCTCGGGCCTCATCAAAGACCTTGTTGTGAACCTCACTCAACTACCTTAAAAAAGAATCATGATGGACATTGTAGTGGCTGATTATGGAAATTGAACCCAGGTGTTAGAACAATTACACTCACAACAATTGCCAATTACACATGCAAATTACTCACAAAAGGAGACTGAATATGGAGCAGAACACTAATCTGTATTGAATAAGTGTACAATAGCCAACCTTATGAATTCATAGGATGCCACAATAAATAATTACATGAGAGATTTGAATTCATGAAGATTCCATTCGAATTTAGTCAAAAGCAGGCTTACTAAATCTAAGCAAATCCCCCATAGGTGCATAAAGCAGTTTCCAAAACTGTCTAGGAGCTCACGAATTTGAAAAATCAATTATGAAAGCTAATAGGTGGTGGAAGGACAACTCATACATGCTTTTCATAGGAGAAAAGAGTGGAGGATGTTGAGGACAAAAAACAAGTTAACTTCACCTAGTCAAACTTTCCCAATTGCCTTAAAACTCATAAAAAACAGGCAATAAAGCAGAAAAAGTAGACATGCGCTGGGGAGGCCAGGAATAAAGTAGATTTGATTCCAAGAGGTTTCCCAAGTGCTCCATGACTCAAATTTATCAAGTTTTACCACTATGGATGTGTGGAGGACAACTTGCATAAGGTGGAATATGGAAACTAGGCAAATAAGACAAAAATTGGATTAATTAATGTCTAAGGTAGCTAACTATGGGTTGATTATTCTAACACCCCCCCTTAAGCCTGAATTATGAGTAATATATCAGAAAATTATAGGGCCTAGCAACAAGGCTTAGTCACCCTTTACATACTGCATGTCCATTTAACCAAGGAAAGAGGCAAAAACCCAGTGGGAAAAATCCTCCCTTAAACATGGACTGTAAAACAAAATTTGGAAATCTTGTCATCACTCATGCTTCACAGCATGATCAGAAATCCCCAGTAGTGATTTGAGATTGCTGAATGTCTTCTCACAAAAAAATTTGGTGAATATATCTGCTACTTGTTCTGAAGATGAACAGAAGAGTAGGTGAATGGTGCCATCATGCATAAGTTGTCTGATGTAGTGCATATGGATCTCAATGTGTTTGGTTCTCTGCTTCTGAACTGGATCATTGCATATTCGATTGGTACTCTGATTATCACAGTAGATATTGGTTGAGTATTCTGATTCGAAGCCACGCTCTCCAAGTAACCCCTGTAACCATAAACATTGAGTTGCTACATTTACAACTCCTATGTACTCTGCTTCTGTAGATGAGAGTGCAATGGCACTCTATTTCTTGCTTGACCAGCTGATTGGCCCTTCTACAAGCATGAACACATATCCTGATGTTGACTTTCAATCTGTGCTGTCACCTGCCCAATCACTGTCAGTAAACCCGATCAAATCAAGATCAGATTTAGCTTTATAGAAGATCCCATGTGTCCTTGTTCCCTGAACAAAGTTAATGATCCTTTTGGCTGCTTTCCAATGGATCTCATGAGGCTGATCCATGTATCTTGAATCCACACTTACTGCATAAGAAATATCATTTCTAGTATGTGTAAGATACAACAAACATCCAATCAATTGCCTATACAGTGTATTGTTTACCATAGGTGAAGAATCAGCTTCTTCAAGCTTCACTCCTGAAAGGAAAGGAGTCGTGCTTGGCTTGCAATCCTTCATCTTGAATTTGTTCAGAAAATCCAAGGCATACTTAGACTGATGTACTTTGATTCCTTCTTTGGTTTGATCAATATTGAGCCCCAAGAATTGGCTCAATAAGCCCAAATCTGTCATTGAGAAGGCATGGTTCATTGCATCCTTCAAGGAGGCAATCTCATCCTTTGAGCTTCCTGTAATGAGAAGGTCATCAACATATAAAAAAATAATCATTAATGAACCATGACTCATCTTCAAATAGACATCTGGATCTGATTTTGATCGAACAAAATTCAGTGATAGCAGAAACCAATCAATCTTGGCATACCAAGCCCTGGGGGCTTGCTTAAGCCCACACAATGAATTCTTTAGCCTGCACACAAGAGATGGGTTAGTAGAAAATCCTTGAGGCTGCTACATGTATATCTCTTCAGTGATATCTCCACTAAGGAAATCACACTTCACATCCATCTGATGTACTTCCCATTTCTTTGAAGCTGCAATGGCTAAGGCTAGCCTGATGGAGTCCATCTTTGCCACTGGTGCAAAGGTCTCATTGTAGTCTATTCCGTGAACCTATGAGTATCACTTGGATACCAATATAGCCTTGTACTTCAGAGGTGAACCATCAGCAGAAAATTTGGTTTTCTACACCCACTTACACTGAACTAGCTTCCTCCCTGGGGGAAGATCAACCAGCTCCCAAGTGTTGCTCTTCTGGAGTGAGCTGAACTCTTCCTTCATGGCTGCTGTCCATATTGGATAATTTGATGCATATTCATATGTCTATGGGTCTAATTCAACTATCAGATAGCATTTATCTGCAAACATAGGATCTTTCATGCACGGAGCACTCTCAAACTGAGATCTAGTCGTCCTAGGATCATTAGGATTTCCAGCTAGTTCTCCAGCTGCATGAATGGTCTTGGTTTCCCATTTTGGTCTTGTAGGACTGTTAGGATCTGCAATCAAATCATCATTATTATACATATCAGAATCATCATGTTCAACTATCTCTTCACTTACATTCAAAGGTTCTGGTGGTGAAGAGGATTCTCCAACTTCCACTGCTGCTAGGGGCTCTTCTTGAAACTAAACACACCTTTCAATGAAGGCTTTGTTTGTGCTCAAATTGATCAGATTGTACCCTTTTGAATCTTCAGAGTACCCAACAAATATACACTCTTGGATTTGGGGCTTCAAATCCTTCCTCTTTTCTATTGGAATTCTAGCCCAAGCCCTTGAGCCAAAAATCCTGAAATGGGTCACATCTGGCTTGTGCCCACTCCATGCTTCGAAAGGAGTCATACCTTCAAGATGTTTATGAGGCACCCTATTCTGGATATAGGCTGCATATTTTATAGCTTTGGACCAGTACTTTGGTGGCAAAGTCTTTGCCTCCATCATGCAGGTTGCCATCTCTTTCAGTGATCTATTCTTCCTCTCAGCAACACCATTCTGCTGTGGTGTGTAAGGGATAGAATGCTGCATCTGAATACCTGCATCTACAAAATATTGAATAAAATAAGACTTGAAATACTCACCACCATTGTCAGATCTGAGGACCTTGAGTTTCCTCCCAGACTGGTTTTCAACCAAAGCCTTAAAGACTTTGAAGAGGCCAAAAACTTCAAACTTGTGTTTCAAGAAGTGAACCCAACAATACCTGGAAAAGTCATCTATGAATTTCAATGCATATTTGGCCTGACTCATTGACATATGAGGAAATGGGCTAGAAACATCACTGTGGATCAACTCAAGAGGTGCAGAGGTTCTCTCATGACTAGCTCTCTCAAATTTATGCTCTGGGTGTTTTCCTAGGATGCAACCTTGACAGACTCCTTTGGAAAACTTAATCTTTGGTAACCCTATGACCATTTCTTTTTCACTAAGATCAGAAAGATACTTGTAATTTATGTGGCCAAATATTTCCTGCCAAATCTTGCTTGCCCCATTAGCATGAATCAAAAGAGCAGAGGGGTTTGAGTAGGGTAGGAAGAGTGAGAACATGTATACCTTCGAAGTGTGATTTGCAACTCCTTTTGCAATGACTTTACCACTTGAGATCTCTGTGATCTCAACTTCATCGGGGGAGAATATGACCTTCTTTGGAGACCTTGTGTGGGTCATCTGATACAATGATAAGAGGTTAGAGGCAAGACCTGGAACATACAACGCATTTCTGAACTTACCATGGTCAATTTCAATCCTCCCTTTGCCCAAACTTTCAGTGAGAGAGTCATCTCCCATTACTATTGGTGGACCTTTCGACATGTCAAGTGAGGTGAATGCCTCCTTGGTCGAAACAATATGTCTTGAAGCTCCAGAATCAATGATGAAACTAGGTGAGCTTGATGTGCCAGCAACCAATGCATGAACTCTCTCTCTGTCTTCTGAATTTGATCCTCCTTCCCTCTTCTTTGAGCTGTCTGGAAGGGAGATGCCATTCTTCTCCAGGAGTTGGGTCAGCATGTCAATTTTCTTCTTCATGCAGGAGCTTTTAGAATGATTTCCCTTACTACAATATGCACACTTGCTCATTTCTCCTTTGTTCTTCTTCTTCTGGGGGTTCTTCTCGAAACCTTGAGGCTCCTCTAGAGACTTGTTCTTGTCTCTCTTTTGCTCAGGTGGATTTTTAGCTTTATTCATGCTTTTTGAATCCACCCTCGAATCTCTAGGGACCAGGTCTTGGTCTTTGGATGGTTTGATGGTGCCCATCATCACCAATTTATCTTGTTCTTGTGTGAGAGATTCCATGAAATCTGCAAGGCTAGGCATTTTCCAAGCTCGAGCTATCAACTTTGTGGCATATAAGGTCAAAACAAACACTGAATAGTTAGGGCCAAGCTTCGAGAGTATGTCCAAGACCAGCTGATCATACTTCTTTTCGATCCCACATTGTTTTAGCTGCAAAACAAGTGCTTTGAACTTGGAAAAATAGAGTTGCAGGGATTCAAAGCTATTGGGACTCAGGGAGATCAATTCATTTTCAATTTGATGTCCCCTCATCTCATCTGTCTTTCCAAAAATATCAACAAGCTTCTCCCATACTTCATTCGGTGATGTCAATCCATCAAGATGGAAAAGGAGGTCTCTGGATATGCTCAGACACAGGAGACCATAGGCCTCATCCCTCCTGTTGTGCCATTTAATCTTCTCTGCAGTTGCATTGGGCTCTGCTTCTATTGCCATAGTCACTCTGTAGAGGCCTTTCGCTCTCAACAGTATCTCCATCTCTTCTTTCCATTCAAAGAAGTTAAATGGAGTCAAGATGATCTTCTGAGATTGATCCATAGCTCAGAAATTGTCCCGTCAGTCAGCAGAATGCTCCCAGTCAATTATGTCAAACCTGCAAAACAAATTGGAAGGAGATAAATTGATATACAAAGTCTCTGATACCATGTGGAAATTGAACCCAAGTGTTAGAACAATTACACTCACAACAATTGCCAATTACACATGCAAATTACTCACAAAAGGAGACTGAATATGGAGCATAACACTAATCTGTATTGAATAAGTGTATAATAGCCAACCCTGTGAAGTCATAGTCTACCACAATAAATAATTACATGATATATTCGAATGCATGAATATTCCATTCGAATTTAGTCAAAATCAGGCTTACTAAATCTAAGCAAATCCCCCATAGGTGCATAAAGCAGTTTCCAAAACTGTCTAGGAGCTCACGAATTGGAAAAATCAATTAGGAAAGCTAATGGGTGGTGGAAGGAAAAATCATACATGCTTTTCATAGGAGAAAAGAGTGGAGGATTTTGAGGACAAAAAATAGGTTAACTTCACTAAGTCAAACTTTCCCAATTGCCTTAAAACTCAGAAAAAGCAGACATGCGCTAGGGAGGCCAGGAATAAAGAAGATTTGATTCCAAGAGGTTTCCCAAGCACTCCATGACTCAAATTTAGCAAGTTTGACCACTATGGATGTGTGGAGGACAACTTGCATAAGGCGGAATAGGGAAACTAGGAAAATAAGACAAAAATTAGATTAATTAATGTCTAAGGTAGCTAACTATGGATTGATTATTCTAACACTGATATCCCTCCAAAATTTGGCCTCTCGTTGTCTCAGTCATGGAGCAAAAGACTAGGTGCACCCTTCATATGGATCTCACATATGCTACCATTCCCATGTTTGGAGGAGAGACTAAAAATCTATATAGGGAAAATCAGCTGGCATACATTATAAGCAAGGAAAGCAACTCAGTGAATCACCCCATCTATGCAGTGGACACTAATTTCGGGTCATGCATTTTGAAAATAGATGATTCTCCACAAACATCAGTCTAGCTCACTCAACCCACCTGTCAGCATCCGAAAGAAGTAACCACAACAATCTGGACCATGTATTTTGATGGGGCTAGCACCCAAAGCTCAGCAAGTGCAGGTGTAGTATTGATCTCCCCATTTAAGGAAAACATCCACATGTCTTATAAGCTTGATTTTAAAACCACTAACAACATAGCAGAATATGAATCCTTGCTGCTAGGAGTTAAAGTTGCCAAGAAGACGGGGATCATGTGCATAAATATTTTTGGAGATGTGAATCTCATCATACAGTAGGTCAACAACACTTTTCAGACAAAAAATATTAGACTGAAGGCCTATAGGGAGGAGGTATGGAAACTCAGAGACTCATTTATGTTTTTTGAACTATCATATATTCCTAGGGCTTTGAATGACTTGGCTGATTCCCTAGCTGTCTCTGCAAGTTTGTTTGTTCCTCCTTCACCCCCTAAGCTCAGCTATGATGTTCATGTCAAGTACATACCCTCTCTTCTAGATAATGTAAAATTCTGGAGGGTGTTTGAGAATGATGATGACCTTATTAAATTCCTTCAGTTAGTAGATGAATTCTCTGACATACACATATACTAGGAAAACCTAAACATGGAAGAATCCAAACAACCCAAGTTAAAAGATAAAGTGGCTGATCAAAACATTGTCCAATTGCCCAGCAACTACATACCCCGAGGTCTAGTACCATTGGAAAAATTGTCTGATCACAATGACATCCCTTTCAAGCCTGCCAAAAGGGAGCTAGATCCTGTTATCCAAGAGCAAAAAATAGGCATCCAAAGCCATCTAAAACTGATAAATATATCCACTGGGATGACTGCTGGTCAGAAGTATGAATTTTGCAGCTTGATAAAAGAGTTTGCTGATGTCTTTGCATGGGAGTATAGTGACCTAAAAACATATGACACCAACATCATCCAGCACAGGACTCCTTTGGAGAAGGACACCATTCCTTTCAAACAAAAGTTGAGACCCATCAACCCTCTCCTATTACCAGTGATTGAAAAAGAGATCCACAAGCTCCTCAAAGCCAAGATCATAATTCCCCTTAGGTATTCCAAGTGGATTTCAAACCTAGTAGTGGTAAGAAAGAAAAATGGAGAAATCAATTTGTGTGTGTATTTTAGAAACTTCAACAAGTGCTCCAAGAAAGACAACTATCCACTGCCCAAGATGGAACACCTGCTGCAGAAAGTCTCGGGGGCTAGGGTTAGGTCCTTCCTTGATGGCTTCTCTGGATACAACCAAGTTGCTGTGCACCCGGATGACCAAGAGAAGACTGCCTTTACCACACCCTAGGGCACCTTCATGTATGCTAAAATGCCATTTGGGCTAATGAATGCTAGGGATACTTTTCAGAGAGCTATGGACCTAGATTTTGTAGGGCTAAAAGATAAGTTTGTGCTGATATATTTGGATGACCTAAAAATTTACTCTCACGTCTATCATGTCCACTTACAGTATCTAAGGAAGGTATTTCTGAAGTGTAGAAGGTATGGAATATCACTGAACCCCAAGAAGTCCTAGTTTGCGCTCAATGAAGGAAAGCTCCTAGTCCACATAGTCTCAGCTGAAGGTGTAAATATCGATCCGATGAGGGTGGAAGAAATCCAAAAGTTGTCAATACCAAGGTCAAAAAGGGACATTCAGTCCTTTTTAGGCAAGATAAACTTTGTCAGAAGGTTCATTCCAAATTTATCCGAGCTGGTAAAGCATATAACAGCCATGTTGAAAAAGGATGCAGAAATAAAGTGGAGTGACCAACCAAGGAATTATTTTGAAGACATCAAGAAGGCTATCATGGAGGCCCCAACCCTGATTAGTCCCAATTACACGAAGGGTTTTTACAATTTCTCTTTTGCACCTTATGACACAATAGCAGCTGTACTATTACAAAAGAATGATGAAGGTATTGATCATCCAATTGCATTCTTCATCGGAACCCTGAGAGATGTTGAGCTAAAGTGTGACCCAATTGAGAAGCATGCTTATGCTCTCATAAAATATTTGAAGACTTTCAGAATCTACATTCTCCATGCAAAGGTCATTGCGTATGTCCCTTTAGCTGTTGTGAAGGATGTTTTAAATCAACCTGACATTGATGGGAATAGAGCCAAGTGGATTGCCAAACTCATTGAGTTTGATATAGAGGTGAAACCCACCAAGATGGTAAAGGGGCTAGGTCTATCCAAATTCATGGCCAAAGAAAACTGTGAACTAATGGGAATAAATTTCACATGTGTCAAATCAGAAAAGGTGCAAATGGTGATAGCAGCAGAAACATAAGTAAATCAAGATCAAAGTGGCATTCCATCAGTAGCTGAAAACATAGCTTCATGTGAGTGGTACTCGGATATCATTCAATTTTTGCAAAAATTAGAAGTATCTCCTCATCTCACTCCTAACCAAGAACGAGCTCTTAAGTTGAAATCTACTAAATTTTGCATAATGGACAAAATGTTGTACTGGAGAGATCAGTCTGGAGTTTTGCTAAGGTGTCTAGATAAAGAGGAAGCAGAGCAGGTCATGCATCACTTTCATTCCAGCACATGTGGAGGCCACCACTATTGGAAAACCATAGCCCACAAGATCTTAAGATCAGGATACTATTGTTCAATCCTCTTTGCTGATGTATGCACTTTTGTAAGGCCTATGACCAATGCCAAAGATTTATAGGGAAGTAGCAGCTCAAATCCTTACCCCTTAGGCCTGTTATAGTGAATGGGCCTTTCCAGCAATGGGGTCTGGATTTCATAGGTGAAATAAATCCATCCTCCAGTGGACAGCATAAATGGATCTTAGTAGCCACTGACTAATTTACAAAATGGATAGAAGCAGTACCTACCAGGAATGCCACTCATCAAGTCATAATGATATTTTTATATGAGAATATCTTTAGCAGGTTTGGCTACCCGGTAACGTTAGTAACTAATAATGCACCATCTTTTAAGGCTGGGGAATTAGTTAAAATGTGTGAATCAATGGGTATCCAGCTGGTGCACTCCACATCCTATTACCCCAAAGGCAATGGCTTGGTTGAGTCATCCAACAAAAGCTTAGTCAGAATCATCAGGAAACTGCTGGAGACAAATCAAAATAGTTGGAATTCAAAGCTTAAGTTTGCCTTATGGGCTAATAGGGTAACAGAAAAAAGATCCATCGGGACTTCCCCATTCAAGCTAGTTTATGGCACTGAGGCCATCTTTCCTATCCATCTCATCGTTCCAGTGGCAAAGTTATTTCAGGAAGAGGAGGATGAACCAAATGATATGGTGAGAAGGATGATGGATTTGGTAGAGTTACAGCAAATAAGGGAGCAAGTTGTAGGAAAATCAAAAGCTTGTCAATAGAGGATAAAGGGCATGTTTGACAAAAGAGCAAAAGCAGACAACTTTCAGGTCAGATATTGGGTCCTCAAGTGGGATGCTGCCAAACAGGACAAGGGAAAACACAAAAAATTTGACTCTTTGTGGATTGGCCCTTTTGTTATAGACCAGGTATATGAGAATAACACCTTCAAATTGCAAAATCTGGAAGGTGAAGAGGTATTTGATGGCTCAGTGAATGGGCGGTTCTTGAAACTCTATTTCATTTGAAGCTCTGAGGCCTTATTATTGTAAATTAGTAGATAGTAGGATTTTTTGCTTTCAGAATAAACTCCATGCCCAATGGAACACTAGAAGATAGATTCAATTATTCTTTTTCAGGAAAGGCATTTTGTTCTGGGGTTCTTGGGACCTCACTGGGAGGTTCCCATCCCCAAGTAGGAGCCAGATGTTATCTCCCAAAATAATTTATTTTAATAGTATGGAGAATTTAACTCATGTAATGAAGGATATGAATATCACTGACAAGTTTGAAAGCCTCTGTTTTTTATTTGGGTAAAAATTTCACAAGTTGTAGCTTTCGGTGGCTTAGGCAAGGCTCAGAACATCTCATTAGCCATCGAAAAAGGGTTGTCTTCAGCAGATTAAGAAGGAGTGCAACATATACACTGACCACCAAAAGAACATTTTTTACAGTAGGTCGGAGGTTTAATCCTCTACGACGCCGAAGTTTTGGAGGTTTAGTCCTTTATACCGCCAACACTAAGAAAAACTTGTGGTTTAAAGCACTGACACGTTCAATCTTGGGGTTCCAATCGTCAACAATTAGTGGGTTAAAGCTCCGATGGATTAGTGGCTAGAGTTTTCGATCGTCAGCAGATTAGTGGTTAGTCTTTCTGATCGCCGATGCTTAGAAGTTAGTGGTTTGAATTGCCGACACTGTGGCAGCACTCAGGTTTAAAGCTCCGATGGGTTAGTGGCTATAGCTTCTGATCATCGATCATGACGTTAGTAGTTTGAGACACTGACACTGCGGCAGCGGTCAGGTGTAAAGCTCCAATCCTTAGTGGCTAGATCTTTCGATCGCCAATCGTAACGTTAGTGGTTTGAAACACTGACACTGCAGTAGCGTTTAGATGTAAATATTTGATCCTTAGTGGCTAGAGCTTCTAATCACCAATCGTGATGTTAGTGTTTTGAAACACCAACACTGTGACAGCATTCAGTCTTGAGGTTCTGATGTTCCATCCCTACACCTTATTGTCGAACTTCTGAGCAATTGTAACTAAAAGCCTTGTAAATGAGTGAGTTTTATGCATGCCTTGAGAGTGGAAAGGTTATATAGGTCAAATAACTTGATCCATATCAGAAAATATGAAAAACATTGTAAGTTACCAAACATCCTCAAGCTACAACCTAGAGGAGTTTCCTGGAGTGATAACACCCTGAATAGCTGCAAAATTGTGATGTGAATCACATGTCAATATTCCAATATGATGTAGCACCTTTCCAGATCTGATGTGATTCTAATAAAAATATGATATATCATAAATATTAGCATATGTAACAGCAAGGACAAAGGCTTCAATGGCTATGTGAGATTATAGGGCTAGACTAGCAAAACTATGAGCAACTGGGGAAAACTAATAGGTGTAAAAAACTGAATGATGGATAGGCACAAGATCTTAACCATAAGTGTTTAGAACAGATCCAAATATGTTTAATATCATTCCAAATATGAATAAGGTCATGGATAACCAGCCACTGAAATATAGGAAAGACTTCAAAACA